>JACCPG010003683.1:0-12813 GCA_016069955.1 Drepana arcuata
ATTGCGAATTAATCTGCACTCAACCCGAGTAGGTAAGCTCTAACAATTAATGGTCTGTGGGTAAACTAACTCGTGCCAGAGTTGTGTTGTGTGGTTGCCCTTCATAGTATGGTCCCGTGAAGCGGATTTCTATTTCGTTGTAATGTTATATATGATGTACCTATATATCTAGGAGCCGTGTTAGCCGAGTGGTTCTAGTAGTTCCCTGCGACACAAAGATCGCAAGTTCGAATTCCGACTGTACAATGAGTTCAGAATAACTGAACTTAAGTACTGTGATTAGTCACACTTCGAGCTTTACGGACTCGCCATCTGTCACGTTTGCACCTACAATATATCTATGGCGGAAAGTGGGTGTGTGGTTACTACCCATACACTTCTGCTTACCCCTTCGGTAAGCAGAGGTGAGTACTTAGCCACCCATTTTCGCCGAAGGTATAATATTTTCGGTACCAATGAGACATATGCCGAGTCCATCGACTACACACAACACGTTTGTGTTTGAATTTCTTCTCGAATGTTCCAGCAGGCTTCCTTTCGACGTTTCCTTCACTATAAAACTCATGGTGCGACTAATCACTGTACTTAACTTCAGAAAAACTAATTGGTACAATCGGGATTCATATTTGCAATAGCCACCAGGGCTCAGTAGGATAAAGTTATATAAATAATAATTTATTGGCTAAATAGCTATTGCTATTCGTGTTAAAAGTTTTCCGGCCGCATTTAATTTACACTGCTAGCTGCCGAACTGAAACTTGTTTTGTTTGAATATTGTCCGGCGTTAGTTTTGTGTCCTTGAATACATTACGTGTGTACGGCGGTAAGATCTTTTTATCTTTACCTTTTGAGTAGCTAAACAAACCAACGACTCACCCAATATTGCTTGCGTTGTAATAAATTTCAAAAATAATTTATCAACTTCGGCAAAGGAAACTCTTATTGAACGTCACAAATTAACCGAACGTTTCGAACAAACCAACAAACATAAATTTTTACATATATAAATTAACAGCAATAATCCAAAACACTGAAGACAACATACCTTTCAAATAAAACTAGAATTTCCCGTTGCAGTACCTAGACCTTAATGGTATAAAAATAAGACCATCAGTATATTATAGACCAAGTTATGACCTAGACGAGATAAGAGTGATTTCTAAACCTAAACGATACATCTAATGCGAAAATAAGACATTGTAAACGCAATAATATGTTTTCAATTCCTACGGAAATTTTGAAATATAATATATATCCTCACGCCTTCCCACAAGGGTCCCCGAAGGGGTAGGCAGAGGTGTATAGGTAATACCCATACACCCACTTTCCGCCAGAGGTATATTAGGTGCCAACAACAATGAGGTCTGCCCGATGGTAAGCGGCTACGGATGGTCCTTTTAATATATATAAATATAATGATGTAGAAATCCAATTAAAATATTAAATATTGGTATAAAACTTGTCATTTTGAGTAGATGTTAACAAACTCTTCATTGACAAGCTTAAACATTCGAACCGTACCTAACCAAACAGAATACACGTACAAGGACTGGGCAATTTGTTATTATCTTTTATTTTCGCGACCCTTATAATGTTAGCGGAGAGACTATGAAACAAACTGTATAGCTGTAGGGCGTAGTTACTCCCGAGGGCTGTGGAGCCAAGCAACCGGCGGATTAGATAAATATCTACGCGTATTATTGAACAGTTTGTTTGTTCACAGACCAGTTAATCAAGATCTTAATGCAGGAGAAAAATATTATTGCAGGCAATCTTGAAAGGCAAATATGCTATCTGAATAATATCCACTTTTACATGCTAAGCAAATAGCAAAGCTTATACAATTTGGAAGACAAAACTCGCATACAAGAAGAAGTTTAAAGACTCGCCATCTGTCAAGTTGGCACCCAAAATAGATCTGGTGAAAGGAGACTGTGTCGTACACCTCTGCCTATCCCTTCGAGGACCCTTGTGGAATGGCGAGAAGGTGCATAAAATAATAATAAGTTCTCAATCTACTATGATATTACGATGATAAAGTAAGTTTTTTTTATATTCCATGTGTTTTCAAGTAGGTTGGATGTAGTAGGTCCCAGCGTGCCAACGTGTATTATTCGTAATGTCTCATGTCTTTCTTTTGACTCGTTGTACGACAAGTTGTACCTACTCTGTTCGCGGGTGATTGTAGTGAAATATTGGTCCATAGTTTAGCAGAGGAAATAAAAATACGAAACCCGATGTAGAAGATTGGCTATTTGTGAAGCTATAAGTTGAGGTTTGAACATTAATATTTTTCCCTAAAGACCTAATAAAATTTTCTTACAGAGAAGAATATAAGAGTTCTTAGTCGGTAGGTTACTCTTACTAAGTTACTCTCGACATCGACGGGGAATTCATCCCCATACCTTGGAACCACAAAGGTCTCGCATTGTGCGCTTCCAAAGGAGTTTTCTTCCGCGAACGCTCAGGCTGTGGCATGAGCTCCCCGTTGAGGTTTTCCCTGGAGAGTACAGCATAGAGTTCTTCAAGAAGGGTGTGAAAAGATTCCTGCAGGGTCGGCAACGCGTGAGTGATACCCCTGGTGTTGCAAGCGTCCATAGGCGGCGGTAACCGCTTACCATCAGGCGGACCGCATGCTTGTTTGCCACCCAAGTGGTATATATATAAAAAAAAGGTTAACATTGACGGATTACTTGTGCATAGAAACAACACGTTTAGAACAATTAGAGATCTTATAAAATATAGAGCTGTGGTGGCCAAGTGGTTCGAGCAGTTGCCTGCGACGCAAAGGTTGCAAGTTCGAATCCCGACTGTACCAATGAGTTTTTATGAACTTAAGTAAAGTGATTAGTCACACCACGAGCTTTACGGTGAAGGAAAACATCGAGAGGAAACCTGCATACGTCTGAGAAGAAATTCAAAGGCGTATGTATAGTCGTGCTGGAGTTATGGCGATGGACTCGCTATCTGTCACGTTGGCACCTAATATACCTCTGGCGGAAAGTGGGTGTGTGGGTATTACCTATACACCTCTGCCTACCCCTGCAGGGACCCTTGTGGGTAGGCATGATGATATAATTATTATTATATTTGCAATACATGGATGTTATTATTCAGTTTCTAAAATAATGTGAAAGTCCCGTCAAAGCGCCGAGCCGTTTCAGAGATAGCCGGAACAGACACACAGAGATACTGTCTGATATCTGCCACACTAAATATTCAGACACTTACTATCTGTTATATGGCATTTAAGTTTATTTAATGAAGTAAAAGTGTATGTTGATGGTTATTTTAAAACTTCGACCTTGGAAGAACACTTATGGGACACAGAACCCATTAATGGCACCGAAGCATATCCGTGAATATCCCATTGTATTTTTCATTTCCAACTAGTGAAGTTGTAAGCAAAGTTCGTATCTGAGCTAAGCTGGGGATTTATGCACTGAACAAACACAGCCAGGGACACTTGAAGTGGCTAGGAAGACGTGAGTGCTTGTAGCCCTCCCAATATAACATCTACGTAACGTGCACAAGTGAATTTCAACTTTATATATCAAACAAGATAAACTATGAAAGTTTGTGATTGAGCTTCAAGCTTAGTGTCTTAGATTATGTACCTGCCGTAATAACACGTGTACAGACATTATTTTGCCTTGGAATTTTCAAACTAGGTGCAGTTTGAAGATCCATAATAACATTCATTATTTTTAAACAAAGAATCTGAAACATACTTACTCTGGATGGTTAAACAAAGCGAATCAATTAATTTGAAGCACATTAAACGCCAGTGCTTCTGGACGAATGCAGTTGTGTATTAATAAACAAAACGAACCTTGCAAACTCGCATTTATTGGCAAAAAATTGATTGAAACCGCAAATGTAATGAATACATTTACAGTTGTCTATGTTTATTCTAATGTTTGCCACATAAAACAAAGAATTCGTGTCATACGTGCATATACGGAAATAAATAGATTTGTTTCACGTTGGCGGCAGCCACTGCTGTTCTAGCAGCTTAAAGAGCGTATTTTTCTTACAGAATAATATCTTTTAACTACGTAGAGCAAGAAAATAAGCGTTTAGTCATTGATTGAATTAAACCTTGCATATAATTATGCAGTCCAGCACGTTGTAGGCGAAGAGAGTGCAAATTCTTGATTTAGCATAAGATAGTTCAACGTTTCAATGTGTAAAATGCTTATTAGCTTGCCGGTATATTTGTCGGGTTTACAGCGAACACATCGCCTTATTTTTCAAAGAAATTGCTTCTTCCTCAGTGTGCTCGCTTCAATAAAAGGAACCACTTTTGAAGAGCAAACTTTTCTCAGAGGTTTATTTTTATTTAGCCTCGTTTATAAGCGGCGGTGCGAAGTCACCCCAAGTTTGCCTTCATTCTCTCTGGGCTTGTCGCTTTGATGACTTCCATCCGCTAATTCAATTTAAATTTTCTTGATTAGGTACCCTTGCCTTTGTTATCTCTATGATTTTTCACACAACTTTATCTAATTTAGATGTGATTTATTATCGTTCTTATTATAATAAGTAAAATTAGAAAAGCATTTATTGGGAAGACTAAAAACAGGTACTAGGTAACTAAAAATAGGACAGACGCGGCGGTATTTGAGATATATAGCCAAAGTATACAAATCAAGCCTATTTCCGGTCTTAACGTTCCGCCTTGAATGTTCGATCGGTTTTATCTAGGTAGTTGGAACGACGTCAATCTCTCACTTATACTTTAAAGCATACTTGGTCATTTATCCTACTAATATTTTAGAGAGGATGTTAGTTACTCAATCATTCGAGAGCAGCTGAACGGAATATAATAAAACTTGGCTTAGGGGATAGTTTATTAGGTGGGGAGATAGGAGATATTTCATTCAATACATGGCATAGGTAGATTTGATATATTATCTACCCAGTCAAGCGAGTTGGCATAGTTACTATCTACTATATCGCAAGATGCACACGTATCCGGCTTAAGGAAAGACCTACAACCAGTTGCAGACGTATACAACGGAAATAAAAAATATTAAATTGTCCAATAAAGGCGATTTTATGAATATCCATTTCCGGTATAAAGACCCCTGAACCAATAGAACGTGAAGATAAGGCAACGCTCGTAACATCATTCTGAATTTGTCGGGTCTCCTTCAGTGAAACTGCCCTACAGTTGCCATCGAGCCTTTGTGTGTGCAATACGATACTTTTAATTCAAGAAACTTTGTGACGTCGTGCTTGAGTAACGGCGATGGACTCGCCATCTGTTGGCAAGTTGGCACCTTAAAAATATATCTCTGGCGGAAAGTGTGGGTACTACATAAGTACATACATATACACCTCTGCCTAACCCTTCGCGGACCCTCGTGGGAAGTCGTAACGATATATTTTTATGTTTGAAATGAGAATTAGTTTTTATAAAAAGGGAATTTTAAAAACTATAATACACACAAAGTCTTATTGCTGATAATTTGTTCATAGAACAAACGAGACAAAATAGCGTTCGAATTGCATGATCGTAAGCGCTTACCTTAGCCTACATGCACTAGGAACACCAATATTATTATCGTTTCCGATTTTATGTAGGTTGAAGGTGATGTGCTAGAACCATGATGGACGTACGGTCCTGCTTCTGCCAGCACGGATATTCTTTACGGTAAAGCTCGTGGTGTGACTAATCACTGTACTTAAGTTCAGAAAAACTCATTGGTACAGTCCGGATAAGAGCTTGCGATCTTCGTGTCGCATGCAACTACTCGAACTACTCAGCTACCACGGCAACCGGAAATTAATGTACATATGAATATGTTATGGTGCTGGTATACAGTACCTACATAATTATCTGCTGCCGTGCACACGTCGACCAAATAATTACGGCATTATGATGCGCCATTGTGGCTTAGGTAATATATTGCTGTGATACCGTTTCATTAATAGTCGTCGGTATAACGGTCGAGGTCGCTGCAACGAGGGGACTATCGAGAGCTGAGTTACATAGAATTATTACAATAGGTACTTTACGTGGTACTTACGTAATAGTATTGTTTTAAGCACATTTATCAAGCACACGAGGTTTACGGTGAATGAAAACATCGACTACGTCATAATATGTAATTTACGTAAGTTTGAAGACGTATGTATAGTCGCGCCTGTGATGCGACGTTGGCGACGCCAGGCGAAAAAAGGGTGAAAGATCAGTGAAGATAAAATGTAAAGTTTTTTTTATATAACGCTCTAATGGCTTAATATTTTACCTTGTCACCTGCAAAGTTTAAAACCAATTTGTTTTTTTACCTGAAATATGTAGTAATTATATGTACCATCAACAGTTTTTGATGAAATGAACTTCCTTGCGTCTGATAGAAATTCAAAGACTTATGTGCAATCTTGCTTGATAAACGGCGGTGAAGTGGCCATTTGTCACGTTACCTAAATATAGATCTGGCAAAATCTCATAGGGAAGTTAGGTATCTTCTCTAATGGAACCTTTAGTGCCTTTAGTGGTTAGGCGTCGAGATTTATAATATACCGTCGAGTCAATGCTTAATCCTTATTTAGTGTTCAACTAACTCGGAAATATTTGTTTATCTGATACCATCCAATATGCCATACTTACTGTAAGTGATAGTAGCATATATAGCCTTGTTTAACTCTCACCACAGGGGCTAGTAGCCCCAGCAGGTACATAACTGATCCAATATAATTGCATATGATCTGTGCGACATCAACAAACATACATTACATCTCGCCTAGCCACAGAGTGCACCGTCAATTCTCTCTAAGCCTGGAGACATCTTTCGTTTTATCCACATCTATCAGTCTTTTCATACATTTCATACATAAATGCTTCTTTGGAACATGGTCATGTATTTATTATAATACTTTTTAGTGGCCATTATTTGTTTCTACAATTGTTTCACCAATTGACAGTTTGAAATGTGGACGTACAGGCGCATGTTGGCGTTCATTTAGTCGCAAAGAATAACCAATGCCTTGTCTTGCGGAAATGTAAAAGGAAACGGAAACTGTTGTCTTTTATAAAAAGACGGAAATCGGCATATCTCGGACACGTGCTAAGACATGATAAATATAAGCTTCTGCAAATAATTGCAGAAGCTTATAGATATATATATATAGAAGCTAGAAGCGGCAAAGTATCCGGAAAGCGAAATGTAAGTTGTACAAAGAAGTCGTGGCTCGGCAACAAACGAGAATGGACTGGCATCGCGAACGCCGTGCAATTATTCCGCCTTGCGCAAGATAAAGGCAAATTTAATGAGATGATAGACATCCTTTACTAGTTGGAGAGGCACCTGAAGAAGAAGAAGAGTTCACAATAGTTTGTGGAATTACTGAACATAAAATTGGGGTAAAAAAAACTTTGATTGGACGAAAAATTAAAGTCACTTATAGAAAAAATAGTTTTATATAAATTCATACGACAACCCATTACGAATAAAGGTTAAAAATGTACTGTTTGTTATTCACAAATTTTAAATATTCTAATTTTAGCAAGAATACGTACTTACGTTAAATTGTATTTATATCTACATAGATATCTTACAATATGTATCTATGTACGTATATCATAATATAGGGTGGGTATTTATTTACAATAGTAACTATATATTTTGACAGGCACACTGGTATTGATAACATACAGTGTATTTAAGACTTTTCCTATTTATAATGAAGGTTGAGATTAAAATACACTTACTACACATTTAGATATTCATTATTAGTCTATTTTAAAATTTTGACATTAAATTAAGACGTATAAAATGACACTATAAAGGCATCAACCATGTTTTATAAACGTAAACATACCCAGATCTGAAGCAATTCCGTAGCATAATATAATTATGATTATTAAAAAATACGTTATCTACATATTTTGGAATGTATTGATTTGGTATTCATATATAACTAACGACTTAACAAGTATCTATTATAAACATTAAATAATAGTACGGATCCTTAGAAAATTATATTTTTCATTATTTTATTTTTCAACAACGACCTAATATTTATAATCTATTACGTTTTTCTAGATACTAGAGAAATTAATATAATTTAATACTGACAACTTGAAACATTACGAGTACTGGCTTATAGGTACGTTTCTACCGGTAATTTGTTTCCTGAACTCCCGCATTAGATAGGTGATTGCCGCTGCGCTCCCACCAGATACCGCCCGAGGATAACCTCTAAATACCGTAACTAAATATCGGGGTCTATATTGCCTATGTGTAATTGTATCCTGTTAATGTGGGAGTTTTTGTTGTGCACTAAACACATGGTTGGGTTATTGTAGTCTTTAACTAAGCAATTCCATCGACAAAAGTAGAGTATACATTACCTCTGTTGCAGAGACCTATTACATTCCGTATCTGCTTATTATCACCTTTAGGAGTTCCGAAAACCGTTGAAACACCTTTTTAATGCATCTGATCCTAGTCATATATATATAATAATTTGATATTTTCTTATAGAATTGTCGATTGTTAGACCTACAAGGAAATTCAGATAAATTACTCATTAAAATAATTTAGTTCGTTATACTTTTGCGTCTGTCCAATGAATCTTTACATTATATCAGAGGTACACGACTTAGACGTAAAGGATAAACCAATCAATGAAATAAATTTTAGGAAATCATTAAAGCGTGAGGTCGATACAATTGATTCCAACATTAGTGATTTGATCAATGAACAATATAAAATGGCTCTTAAAGCATACTTATTGGTAAGGAAAACGAGGAAATTGTTACAATTCACACAAATACAAACGAATCGCGCGATGAATGATTAACAATGTTTTGTTCCTGTTCTGAATCTTTATCCTGGATAATTTCCAATTGAGATAGAATAGCGTCGTAGGTTTTTAAAAACAATATATGCGTACATTTCTTCTTATTTCCAACTAGCAGACATTTTTCTGCTTTACATTTCAGCAATGATAAGTTTCTACGTTTCTATATATTGCTAAATACCTATTATAAATATGGATATATAATGTTAGTTACAATGCACATTGACTATATACAATCGAATGAAGCGCATTAGTTCCCTCTTTATAATTTTACACAAGATACCAGAAGTATCCAATGCGTTGTAAGAAATAATGTAAATATATATAGGTATGTACAAGTTGTTAATTTATATGACTTTCTATATACACAGCTAATCAGTAAATCACAGCTCCTGATTGAAATTGTATATTTCTGTTTAATGACTAGACTAACGGACATAGAACGAACTACTATTATTTACAAAAAAAACAACTGCTACACCTAATTTGAGATCACCTCTGCCTTAATTTGGTATGTGACTTTCTTTTTAGTGTTTTTTTTAATAGAAGGGTTCCGGCTATCGCTGTCGAGGCTGATCTCACTGACAGACTCTGCGTCTTGGCAGTAAGAGTGAGTGTCGGGGCACATGTGGCGTTCGACGTACGGGATGGGTTCATCGAAGGTCGTGTGGTCGAGGTTGCGGAGGCGGTAGCCATCTGCGCAGGGGTGCCGCTCACCGCGCCGTGCAGAGCGCAGCGAGCGGCGGTCCCTGCATCAGGAGCAGCGGCCACGCGGGCCCCGGAACGAGCCCGCGCGCGCCTGATGTCACAAGCGACACATCTCGGGCTGCGTTACTGACGAGTACATCATCGTAGACACCGGATACTGCAATATGATACATATTTTCAAGCATGCAATTACGACTGTTGCCACACTGTTAAGGAAAATCAATGATAGTGAAAGGATCACGGGCCTTACCATGACTCCTTAAGAATACGAAAGGGACGGATTCATAGATGTCATATAAATCTGTCCCTTACGCACTCTTCGATAATGATGCCAAAAGCACGCCTTGGTGAGATCCTTGAAATTGAATTTATCACATACCCTTACAATAAAGCGCCTATACCACATTGCATACATTAATCCAATAGCATCAGAAAAACAACAAATGATTTATTTGCGTTCTCCTCAAAGTTCTGGTTGTAGGCAGACACGGAAGGCAATAAACACTGGCACAATATATTACTGTTACGGGGCTGCTACATTTATATTTATACCAAATTATCTCCGTATTTCTTAGGTAAGATATAAAGAGTTGAAGAATTGCGTGCGGCGCTTGCGGAGGAGGGGGGGGGGGGTTTAAGTACAAGATATGGAACACACGATGTAATAAGGGGATGACAGAGAGTAAAAGTAAATAAACAGGTAACTTTTTCTGGTATGCCAGTTCATGCAAAATGGCGAAAATTTTTTTATGTCAGACGAGTAAGTTCATCGAAGAAATGAAGTAACATCATTCCCTTTATAATTGAATTGGCATGACGATTGGTGCATGCAAAGATTAAGGGTAACTGGAACACGGAGTAATCTCGAGGTTGATAAAGCAATACAAAATATGTTGTAGAATGAGACCAAGTGCAGACATAAAAGTAAGTTATTGCGTGGACAGTACAAGGCTAGGGCACACCAACACAGTGACATCTGTGGTAACGACGTCCACATACCTCAAGTTATCTCTCAGAAGATTATAATAACGCTCAAATTGCTCATTAAATATCTATTTAATACAATTGAGAATACAATCATCCACAATCGCCTTAAAATGAATTCTTAATTGCGCGAAGTATTAAGCAACTTCAGGAAGATACAAATTGAAATTAAATTTCGTCAAGGCACTTGGAAATTTTGTGGATGATTCGAGATGGTGTACGAGAGTGGATTTGAGTCGCTATATGTAAGTTTGTTCGCAGGAGTTTTGCCTGATCTGTTGTATGCCCATCAGTTCGCTCGACGAGTAATAACGACGAGTCGTGCGCAACTGAAAGTAAAACAAATTCATGACAATCTAGATAAGAAGCGGCTTGCTTTACCGATTTGCAAATAAATAATTAATGTTGTTACATAATTATACTAAATGAAAAATGTTGCTGCAGGTGCTAATAGTCAACTCAAGCACACACATCGCACCGAGACCCTGACGGAGTAAGTAGAGAGAGAGAAAAAGAAGTCTTCTCATTATTTCATTTTTATAAGTAGTTTTCTAAATTGTTTCCTTATTGTTAGGCAGTACTGACGGAGATTTCTCAGCGCTATATTGATTTCTATTAAGTGGTTCACTAACAAAATGTTTTTGACAGTTGATTCTAACAAATGAGTCAGTATACTAAGTAATTATCTTCGTTTTGAGAGGCTATTTATAGCAATGAGTACATACATATAATCACGCCTCTTTCCCGTAGGGGTAGGCAGAGACCACTTCTTTCCACTTGCTACGATCCTTACATACTTGTTTCGCTTCGTTCACTTTAATTATTCCCTTCATATAGGTCACTCATGACCTGGCCATTAATTAACAGTCATTATACGGTATATCAATTCGGTACTTGTCGTATAACACGCGTATATCGGAGCCCATAATTATACGCGATGCATTTTTATAGACTCATTTTCATCGCGCCTGCAGCGATAGTTAACGTTTAGTATAATTTTATTTACGTTCAAACAATAAAAAAAACCATTAATAAATGGTATCCAAGCACGAAATCCACCGAGTTTTAGTAAACACTCAAGATTCTTATAAATAATATGTAGATCAAATAAAACTTAATTTGTTTAACAAAGCAAGACATATCGATGTTTTTCTTCACATTAAAGCTCGTAGTGTGACTAATCACTGTACTTAAGTTCAGAAAAACTCAAGTTTAAGTTGGTTTATACATCCCATATTATGAGTAACCAATAACAGCATAATGTTTTTCACCTGAGACTGCTTAAATCGAAGCTGCGGTTGATATTTTCTACGTAATTTCCTCGGACAGCAAACGCACAGAATTCTCAGAAAAGCCCTGAAACAATAAAAATATAATATTTTTAACTAGAAAGTAATGTTGAAACACCAATTTATAGGACGAGTAAAGTTCCCTAAATAGATACGAATTATATAAATTTGTGAATACCTTTGTCCCACGTAGTCTCAACTGCATGGTTTTTTTTTGTGGATCCTTATCCTTCTTGTAAAATAAAAGGAAATTATATTACTGCTTGTAATATCAGTTACACAGCAGTGAAAACTATGTCCAAATATGTTTCATTCCAGCTAAGCTCCTAAAACGGTACAGCGTTTTAGGAGGGAATAGGAGCGGGAATAAAAAAGCACGACTATACATACATCTTTGAACTCCTTCTTAAACGTATGCAGATGTCCTCTCAGTGTACTTAAGTTCGGAAAAACTAATCCACCATGGACCACGACGACGTGTGGTGGCCGAGTAATTCGAGTAGTTGTCTGAGTGTTACTTAGTATTAGCTGTTCTTTTGACATTACAAACAGACATTGCTTTACATATTTATTTCTATAAATAGGCACAACTGAATATACTGTTCACTGTGCGCTAGGAATTCATCCAGTGTGACTAGTGCGCATAGGTTGAACTGGAATATACACCTAAGTTGCCAGTTTATAAAAATCAAACTATTACAAATATCCTTGAACTCTAAGTAATGGTGAGTAAATATTAAAAAATAAGTCGCACAGGTTCATTAGCGAGAGAAAAGAAGTTTGCTCTGAGTAGAAGACATTGTAATTCACTTTGTCGTTTCAATAGGCAGAGGGAAATTCGATTTAATGCCGGCGGCGCTATCTAATGAGAATATTTTTTGTAATGCACCCTAAATTTTATCTTACAAACAATTTCAATCTGGCAATTCTTTTTTTGCATATAGAACGCTATTGTGATAACCTTGTATGATTTTTCTAGGAACAGATCAAATGTGTTGCTTAAATTATTTAAGAGAGCTTT
>JACCPG010003685.1:0-31481 GCA_016069955.1 Drepana arcuata
GACTAAAATGAAAAGCCCCAAACTATGGCTGGAAAAACCAGTAGGGCAATTTCAACAGTAGTACGTACAACAGACTGCGGCAACGGCGATGTTAAGGGGTAGCTTACACTGTAAGATATTTTAAAATGATATGCGTTTCATTTATAAACAGCGAGACGAGGTCGACCCTGCAAACAACCTCCCATAGGAGGAAACTTTTCGTCCACCTAGCGACAATATTTGAAAGTTATTTTAGCGTTCACAACCCTCATAGGCGCCGTTAAAATTTTCCCTGCCACCTTATTCATAATACACACACAACATCTGTCCCTCTTACACAACCATTTAATATGTGCGGTGCGAGGGGGTAGGAAATACTTACAAACTGACATCTAAAAATTAACGGTGGTCGGCTCATGATAATTTACATATTTAGGTGAAATTAACCTCACAACGTTAAATTGTATTATGAATATTAATAGGCGTGCGTGTGCGAATATTGCGTTATGTTATTTGATTAGATGGAGCACTGTCTCTATGACTCTGATTTTGTTTTTAATGCACTATAGTATGAAATGTTTTTTTTTTAAACTTTATCTTCTTGACCAAAAGATAAACGTAATAGCCAATAGGCATAGACAATTAAGGCAAACGTTAAGGCATAGACAATTAAAAATTAATAAAGAGCTTGCCTGAACCGTATCTTATAAAAATGTACCTTTATTTTGATATGTTAATATAAATTAACATTATTACCGAGTGTCAGAGTAGTCGCCTGCAACACAAGGTTGCAAGTTCGAATCCCGTCCGTGCTAGTGAACTTAAGTACAGTGATTAGTCACACCACGAGCTTTACAGTGAAGGAAGACATCGATCGAGAGATCTGCATACGCTTAGTATATTTAGTATAGTCGTGCTTGTATAAATAAAAAATACTGGCTTATTATCTAATTCACTATTTCATTTTATCATCTACGTACGTCAATATTTAAATCAAGAAACCAGATATATTCTTTAAGCAAAGTAGCCAATGTTCGCAACTGGAGGTTTATTTGGTTATCCAATAAAATATTACGAGACTTGACAAGTGCCTCCGAGCGGCCCCCTAGTGGCCTAAGTTGCTTACCTCTCCTTACCTCAGTTACGGGCCACAACCATCGAATTTTACTTTTATGCTAAGCGAAGTAATAAAAATTTCCAAAGAAAGTAAATATCTCTGAGGGAAACTGACATCTTCAGTGCGTTTAAATTTCTAAAACGCCCGTTTCTGTGATTTTCATATGTACGCTTTATTCTGATGATTTGTTTTTTTTACCTTAACAATATCTATATTGGCAATATATAAACAGACTGTTAATTAATAAATTACTAAATTAACGTGAGGTATATAGCCTACCTATCTTTACTTTTGCAGAAAAAATAGACTACGTAATTCAAATATATTTATTTTAATTCCGAATAGTAGATTCGAAGATTAGTGCATTTAAACAAAACCTGCCTCTTTACACATATATGTATATTCATATAGATTAATGTTTTACGCACTCGGAACGTCCTTACGCACATCCAAAGAGTCACATTGACCCCGGTGGAATTAAATAATACACAGGGAAAGACCATACAGCCTGGCTGGCAATAATTTGAAGGGCGGGAAAAAATATTAGGGGATTTAAATTTAATTTTCGAACTGGAACGTCGTGAAATATCCCCAGCGGCTCGGTTCAAAGTTCGTGAACAACATCTTCGAAAAGTCGCCAGAAGAAGAAATTAAAATTCAATGGTTGTATGATGACTTCACTTTCATCCAATCATACTTAGGTTAACTTAACATTAATCGCTTATAAATGTTAAATGTGCAAGTATGTATATATTAAATCATAAGTATTTGAGTTTTGTAATAAAATAAAGCAAAAAAAACAAATGAAATAATTTATTCACCAGAATGCGGTTGGTTACATATTTAAAGCGATGCTAAATTGTACAAAGGTAACACATTAAATACGTAAATTTTATTTGACCAGTGGAACTTTTCGAAACATGATCAATCATAAGTTATACGTGTATGTTGTAGATAATATTCTAATATAAACAAAACATTAAAAGGCTTCCCTCGACGCGACAAGCGACTTGTACTTGATAATTAACAGGCCCTCCTTGGGGAAGAGTGCGGGTCCGGCTAACGCAATATATTATATTCCAGATGACATTGCGAAGGGTCGAGCTTTGAAGGATCATGTCTGAACTCGCAAAATTCATAACAATGCTATTATATACGGTGCTACGATGCCCTCTGCTTTGTTTGCTTACATGAATACAGATGAAACTGTATTTAAAATGTGAGCGAAAAATAAACAAAAGACAATCATGCAAATGCCTATAGTAACGGGATGAAAACTTGTTTATAATATCTTCACGTCATTCGACATATCGCCAATTATATATACAAACTAGCTGTGCCCGCGACTTCATCCGCGTAGAATTTAATAAAAATAAATCAGTTTCTAAAATAAACATAGCTTAAATTACTCCTTTTTATATCAGCTATCTGCCAGTGAAAGTCCCGTCAATTTAATTATATGTATGTATAGATGTCAACTTGATAGATGGCAAGTACATCGCCGTTTCTTAAGCACATAGGTTCAATCAATTCTTCCTTCACGGGAAAGCTGGTAAACATGCGTATAGTCTGGATTCGAACCGATGTGTGAGTGTTGGTGAATACAGCTTAGCTGTGGTTACCAAATTTAAGCACTACACCATGTTAAAAATAAATCGGAGTCCCTATCGGGATAGGCAGAGAGAGTAGAGCGCCAGTCCTCATAAAGCCTTTTAGCCTCATCCACATTAATTAGTCTCTTCATGAAAAGAACCAATGACAGGAAGAGACCCAGCCACATGTATCCATAAGTCTTGGCCGGTTTCTTGGTTTCCTGATTTAAAAGAAATACATCCCTTTCTAAATCCCTTACTAAATATCATCTTATATTAAATGAGTTCTAGGAGTTACCGGTCTGTAATAAAGCTTAACATAATGGCTTATTACTTGTTCATGTGGATATAAAACCCGAAGACAATCCTTGCCTGATATAATTTTCATAGTTTACTGCCCCTGAAGTTTTTACGATGAACGATACGAGCGCGTACTTGCGATTAATTTCTTAATATTTAATTAGCACAATCTTGCATAATTGTATTTGTTTGGGAGTTAATTTACAACATGCTAAGAAATGTCGATATGGAAAATTCTTCAAAGCAAGAATCCTTATGAATATTGGGAAAATACTTAAAATCCTACCGTCCTAATGAAATTTTTTTAATGCGAAAATTTGTAACGGTTTTCGATCCTCTTTGACGGAAATAGCACTGAACGGAATTTGGTTAAGCTTGGCGCTGATATATTTAGCTGGAGGAGGATTCAAGAAAAAATTACTACCAATGAAAACGAAATTTTTTATCTTCGAAACTTCTCAGAGGTAGGCAGAGATGTAATGAATTATTACATTATTACTGTTATTGCATTGTTACCCCCTTTTTAACACGCTTTTATTCGCTTCATACGTATGTTAGTACGTAACGGAAACATTGAACATGATTTTGATCTCCTTTAAAAAGACGGATTGGCATACTTATCAAGAAAAATAAATTAAAAACAAATAAATAAAACAAAATACACGGTACTATAGATATTACAAGAAAAAATATGATATTTTGGAATAAAAAATATTTTTCTTACACTATTCCTAATTCAAATTTATTTAACTTTATTTTCTATTATTTAGCTAGATTTTTTTCTATAAAAACGTGTTTATTTGTTTATGGCACTATTATTTTAGTAAATTAGTTACCATAATGTCGCGATTTTTCCTCCGCTTAAAGCTTTGACAAAAATCATTCAGTTAATCGCCGGCGTTTGAATCTGCAATATTTGTTGCAAAGCAAAGATAACCATACTCAAACGAATAGGTCATCATGATTCATTGTAAGCTTTGCCTATAATTGTAATAGCATCTCAATTATAACATAAAGTTAAATAAGTGTGGAGAACGTAAGACAAGAAAGAAACAGGGTAGTCTCACTGGACATTTGGGGCTATATCTTATCGTGACATTTATAGGAGCTTCACCCTATTGCTTGCGAGGATTTGGCGTATTACATAGTACAGTCAGCAACAAAAACTACAATGCTGCTTTTAAACGTGAAGGTAGGATTCAATCTCAGATATTTTAAGTAAGTTTTATATTTCCTATTTTGATAGAAGCAGAGATTTTCAAAGACGCAGATATACATAGTAAAAAAAAATAAGCACGGTTGATTGAAGCTTTCAGATATTGAAAGTTTGTTTCAATATGATCATACTATAAGGTGATGAGTTTATTTGTAATTCGTCAAGGATATCCTGACCGTTTGGTCTGAATATTGGAAATAATGCACACAGACATTGGAATGGAATTTTAATGGAGCGGAATCATTGCAAGGATCAACAGCGCCGAGTCTCTTATGGGGTAGGGAAGGAGAGAAGTAGCACTAGCTTTCAATCAGTTGACATATTCAATATCTAACTCGGCTTATATTGCTTAGAAATTTGCGCTTTGACATATTCAATACTAGCTGCTGTACCCGTGGATCCACCCGCGTAAATGTATTTCATTGTTATTTTTTATAATGTTAGATTTTTTATATACAATATTCTATATGCCAGTCACCTCATAATCTATCTTAGTGCCAAATGTGTTCCGTTTCCTTCAGTAGTATCTCTTGCGTGAAATACGAACAAGTATTCTCACAAACTTTTTTAAGTGCGTTAAGTTGCAGATATATATAAATTCATTTCTTTGAAATTGTGTTTTTAACATAGAGTACCTCTACGTTCCACTCACATTTAGTAGTAACTAGTGTTTTTCACACAAATTTATGAGCTATTATTTCCAACGTGTGTAAAAGTAGCCAACTCCATGTTTATGGCCAACACCGGCCAGACTAATCCTGCTCTCATAAAGTTTGTGCTCCAACCCCTTTATGTTTTGTTCGACACTCAAATCTTTACTTATGTATTGTTTTATATCTCACAGCATCACATAGTAAAGGAGTTGATACTTGAAAAAATATACCAACTAACCCACGGTACGATCCACAATTAACCTTCGTAACTATGATAGGCATTATTCATAATTTTTCAGTATAATAAGAATAAGTTAAGCTTTGATAATTAAGACATGTTTATATGTAATGTACTCCCGACTGCATGATGGTAAGCGATAACCGCTGCCTAAGGTCGCTAGCAGCAACGATAAGTGTATGTAGTTACGTACGCGCGCGTTACATAAATATAAATTCATAACTCTTTGTACATTTTCATACAATATATAATGAAGTATAATTATATCATATAGATGTAAAAAAACCGTGGTGGCCGAGTGCTTCGAGCAGTTGCCTGCGACACAAAGATCGCAAGTTCGAATCCAGACTGTACCAATGAGTTTTTATGAACTTAAGTACAGTGATTAGTCACACCACGAGCTTTACGGTGAAGGAAAACATCGAGAGGAAACCTGCATACGTCTGAGAAGAACTTCAAAGGCGTATGTATAGTCGTGCTTGAGTACGGCGATGGACTCGCCATCTGTCATGTTGGCACCTGATATACCTCTGGCGGAAAGTGGGTGTGTGGGAATTACCTACACACCTCTGCCTACCCCTTCGGGGACCCTTGTGGGAAGGCGTGAGGATATATTATAATATTATTATATTATATATATATAGATGTAAGGATATGTTGATCTGTTTTTTGTTTATCCTTCGTATTATTGATAGGGGCTGACTACAGGATATGTATACCTACGTAAACCTTCGGCATCGTCATCCGTTCATTGTATTGCATGAAACGGATCTATTTGTTTGTTGTTATTGCGTTTAGACAGACGCGACTGGCCAAATAATAAATAATTAATAGGTATATAGTCATTGTACATGGATAGTATTTGTAAGTTTGACGTAGCCCATGTAGCCCATCATAACGTCAAAAGATATTGTGAGTGCGTACATTCTAGAACAAATTGAAAAATAAACCAGAAGCGTAATGAAATAGAGCTGTAACAATCGGTTTAACGTTTCGCGAAGTGATTCCAATCCGGCCGTGAAACCTGTATGAGTGTAGCGACTGCCGTGATTGCGTGGCACGCTCATTGGGCCGCAGCACGTCAACGACAACTTAACGTTTATGACGATCGTGTCGGCGAAATTAGTTCCGAATTTGAAATAGGAATTTGGGGAAATTACATTTCGCAAATTCAACCCCTTTGGGATTATTCCAAATTCGGGGAATTAATGCGGTTGTGTGGAGAAAATTGTAAGGCTTAAGAATGCTTGGAATTTGATTATTAACGAAAATTTTATGTTAGAATAAGTTATTATTGGAGAAGTGCATGGTCAAACTGGCAAACATACACGTTTAAATTTCGTACACTTGTTGGGAAGCCCTAATACTAACATATTATCTAATTTGAATGTATTGAAGTTCCAATAATAATCATAAGTATCGAATATTTACCGGAAATAGCCTTTGTTTTTGGAGTCGGAATAAATGGACCATCATCAGTGCATCAGCCAGAAATCATACTGATAGAATATTAAAAATACATATTTATGCCACTGCTTTTTTTGCCGTTCCACGTATAAAAATAAACTTAAAAATAAAATATAAAAGTCATATTATCATATCGATACCTCCCACGTAAATTGTTGTATGCCACAAAATTGCTATTTTGCTTTTTTGTTGAAAAATATCCTAATATTAATCATTATATCCATTCAATGTGAAAAAACAACAAAAACTCAATTTTTAAAGGATTTGTCAGACGCATAATGTTGTAATTTTGAAACGCGAACGGATAAAACCAATGTATATGCCTATACATTTGTGTACGCGGGGCGCGGGGCGGGTAGAATCACGCGCTCGCGCCTCGTATTGGTTACAAACAACAGACTACGCCGGACTTCAACCGGCCGCATGCACGTTGCAAGCGCTTATAATTTATTTGCTAATTCATTGACGTAATTAGTTTACTTCATATTTGTTATAATGAATCGTACAAGTATTATATCAAGAGGGCGTCGAATATGTGATTTACTTAATAATGCGAATATACAAAGTAATAATGCCGATACACCCATTGAAAACAACAATATTTTATTAAACGAAATAGAATTAAACAGTTTTCCTGATTCAAGCCTACGAAATATTATAGGTAAGTTTATTTTAGTATTATTTCAGTAGCATGAATTTGGTTACTAACACTTTTTATGGTGGGACCAACCTAAAATATTGTATAGATTACTTACGACAATATTCGCCGGTGAACGTTCATTAAAAATGTTGTATGTGATACATACAATATTTTACGTTTTCGTTGAAGTTAAACATTTTGTTGTACGTAACAAATACAACATTTTACTTCGGAAATCGTTCATTAAAATGTTGTTATACAATGAAATGCTATATTTTACGTTGGGTTTACTTTTTTTTTTACTTAAAATTTACGTTGTAAGTCAAGTCGTCAATTGAAAAGTCGATCTTTAAATTGTAAGTACGACTGCCTCAATAGCTAGATGCGTACCTAGTGCGTTGTATTAGCACGCCGATGTCTCAGGTTCGATTCCCCGAATCTGCTGATCATTTATTATACAAAAAAATGTTATTGTTTCAGAGTCTCCATTACCAATAAGCTTTAATGAGTCGGAAATTAATGAGCTAGCAAACATAATTGATACAGATTTCTTTGATAATAACCCAGAAGTTGCTTCAGATTCTGATATTGCAAATCTCGAAACTCCGCACCCTTCACCTTCTTGTAGTACCAACCACTTAGACTACGACTGTGATAATGATTTTTGCCCTTATTATATACAAAAGGAAAACTTATCAACTTTTGATATTTTGCCTGTACCCTCACCAGATTATCTATCTAGCTGCTCAACATATACAACAATAAACAATTATAGTCCGCTGTCAGATATTTCGAATAATAGTCCTAGCACAAGCGGTCGCCGTCGTCAACCAAGGAAAGATAAAGGTAATATAAGAAAAAGACATTTTAATGAATGGATAGACACTAAGAGAAAGAATTTACGTAATATGGGAAAAGAGTACATGTCAAGAAATGGTAAAATTCAAGCAAAGAGAAAGATGGGCCCGCCATGTCACTGCCGCAAGAAGTGTTTTGATAAATTTTGTGAAGGAGAAAGACAGAAGATATTTGAGAGTTTTTGGAGTTTGGGAAATCGAGAAAAACAATGGATGTATATAGCCAGCTTAGTAAAAAAAAATATTAAACGCAGATTCTACACAGATACCACTTCAAGGCGTAAGTACACGTTAAAGTACTCATTGCCACTAGATCATGGTAAAGACAATTATGTGGATGTATGCAAAAAACATTTTTTGAGCACTATTTCCGTCAGTGATCAGGTTATTAATAAGGCCCTAGAAAAGATGGATATGATTACTGGAGTACTAATTCCAGATCAAAGAGGAAAACACTCAAACCACCCTATAAAAAAGACAGAGTCTGTTATAACCAGTGTGTGTGACCATATTAAGAGTTTGCAGCCTGTTGAGTCACATTTTACTAGGCAAAGGTCAAATAAGTTATATTTGGATGGAGATTTAAATTTTCATAAATTATTTGAAATGTATAATGAGTGGCTTCAGTCTAATACATATGAAGAGAAAGCTAAATCCGAACGTCTATATCGAGACATTGTAAATGAAAACTTTAAGCTCAGTTTCTATATTCCTAAGAAAGATCAGTGCGATCAGTGCCACATCTTTAGAAATATTAACAGTCCATCAGAGCAGCAACTCATGGATCATGAAATTCACGTCACTAACAAGAAGTTATCCCGACAGCTTATGAAGTCTGACAAAGAGGAAAGCAAATCTTCTCAAGGGAAAATAATTGCTGGTACTTTTGATTTTCAAAAGATTCTTAATGCACCCCATGGCCAATTGAGTATTTTATATTACAAACGGAAGCTGTCCGTCTTGAATTTTACTATATTTGACCTAGCAAATAAAGAGGGTCATTGTTATATGTGGCACGAGGGAGAAGCCAAACGTGGTTCTAATGAGGTATCGGGCTGTCTTTCTCATTTCATACATAAAATGCATGAACAGGGTGCAAAAGAATTTCGATTCTGGTCTGACAATTGTGCCGGTCAGAATCGCAATCGTATCGTGTTTGCGTTTTATGTTTATATTGCTAATAAGCTTAATATTACTATCAAACATACATTTCTAGAAAAAGGTCACACCCAGGCAGAAGGTGATAGCGTACATGCTCTGATAGAACGTTCCTCTAAAAATAAACTTATTTATACACCCTTTGAATGGTTTAGCTTAGTTAGATGGGCTAAACAGGAGGGCAAACCATATAACGTCATCGAAATGAAGCATACAGATTTTTTAAACTATAAAACACTTTTGAATGGACGTAATTGGTCAAAAAATGTAAACGGGAACGCAGTTAGATGGAATAAAATAAAAGAAGTAAGTGTATGTGCAGAAGATCCTTTTAAAATTATATATCGGTACGATTTGGCAGACAGTAATGCTATGACAATCGCTCTCAATACCAATACCCGTAGACGCCAAAGGAATAGTATGGCTGAGCTATGCCCCTTGTATTCCAACCGTCTTCCTATAACTAAGGCAAAATATGAAGACTTAATGAGCCTGTGTCATAGAGGAATTATTCCAGCTACATATCACGACTTTTTCAGGCATATATCTTTTGCTGCTGGCGTTAATAATGACGCTGAATTTTCTGATTCAGAATAGACATTATTCTTTTCCAAATATTCTGTAAAATTTTTCTTTTTTTTTATATTGCTTTTGATTAAGCATCTCAGGGTTTATTATTGATCTCATAAAAATAATATTTATTTGATTTATATTGTTTTAAGGCTCCCATAATTTTAGGTTTGTAAGGTTGACAATAACACAATTGTTTTTATTTTTAAATTTCTTTATCATTATTATACATAGATTAACGATGTTATCGTATTAAACCAATTAGTACAATGCCAAAAATTATAAATGGATACCAAATTACCACTTTGATTTTAAGCTGATCTCATATAAATGATTAAGTAAGTTCATAATTTTATTTTTTTATAACGATGTTGATTTTTGTAATTCTATTTGATTAGTTCTTAAGAAGAGTTTCTAACGTTACCTACAAAAATATTATTATAAGCATAGGTCATGCTTTGATTTTATAATATTGTATATTTGTATTAGAATGATTGTTTTATGTTGAAACGTTTTTGATTACTCAGCAAGAGAAGAAGTTATTTAATTATGTTTTAAAAGATCATTATTTTATTTTTAAAGATTTTCTGATTATATTTTACCACTTATGTTGTTTCTAATAAATAAATTTAACCTTAATAACATTTCTTTTTTATTTATTAAACCAAAAAAAATATTCACGTTCAAATTGTACAATTGAATTTTGTTACTAATATTAATTGTATTGTTACCACATACAACAGAGGGAGACTTATGTTTTCCAACGTATACAGTTGTAACTACCATATGCCACAAGTGGCGTTATCTGGGCGCCGCGGTATAATGTTGTTAGTATCAGATGCAACAACTGGCATAGCTTGTACTCCGGAGTAAAATGTTGTATGAACAATATCTCCGAAAATAAATATATTACTTAAAATATCTTTTAACGAAGTTAAGACGACTATTATATTACATTTAAATACCAAATTTCAAAAAGATGCAACAATTAATGCAGATTTTGGTTCACTTTGAATCTTTGAAACGCTCTACTGTAAATTTGCAGTTTTGGAGATACAACAACTTACGTGGGAGGTATCGATATATCAGATTCTTCTGATTCGTCTTTGAGTCATGATTTATGTGATTGCAGTAGGTATTGTCTCTAACTAGCTCTAAGCTAGGGTACATTATTTTTACATTACTATAATCAGTTATACCCATGCTATGCGTAAACAATCGCGAGTGTCGTACCCCTACCATATACTCGCGGCAATCCAAAAGCCATTTTCTGGCATAAATAAAAGAGGTCTCACGCGCCCTATACCTTTCAATTTCTACCTAGTGTAGTACCAACGATACTCCCGGCCGTGTACTAAACAACTGTCATTTTATTTTATCACCGGGCTTTCGCGTAAACTCGCTCGTAGTGATAAATTTTAATGTTGCTCAAGAATTATTGTCGCGTGGTAGGGCTCTTGTACCTGACGCGGCGCATGTGGGAACGAACGCAGCTTTGCACCGTTGTTTCATCAACCAACACCTGATGAAGATAGCACATAATATAAAATTGACATGCGATAATTCATGCGTTTTCATCCTGACGAGATAAACAAAATGTTCTAGCTAATAATATAATAATATATCCTCACGCCTTCCCACAAGGGTCCCCGAAGGGGTAGGCAGAGGTGTATAGGTAATACCCACACACCCACTTTCCGCCAGAGGTATTAGGTACCAACGTGACAGATGGCGAGTCCACGTCGTTACTCCACGACTATACATACGCCTTTTACCCCTTCAGACGCATGGTTTCCTCTCGATGTTTTCCTTCACAGTAAAGCTCGTGGTGTGACTAATCACTGTACTTAAGTTCAGAAAAACTCATTGGTACAGTTGGGATTCGAACTTGCGACCTTTGCGTCGCAGGCAACTGCTCGAACCACTCGGCCACCACGGCTATTCGCATGGCTATACAATTTTCTAACCAGACATTATTATGATTTATAGGATGCGCTATTGGAATAGTTGTCAAAGCAGACATTTAATTGAATAAACTTTAATCATGAGTATAAACTTCACACGTTTATGATGAAAAGTCTATCTATCGCTGTATCACGCCGAGTGCCTTACGGGGTAGGCATAGAGAGTAGAGCGCCAATTCTGTTTGACTTACTGTCACTTCATCTACATCCAACAGCCCCTTCATAAGTAGCTTACACATACGCAGTGAAACATAAATGTTTTGTGACTATATGCTCTAGCCATGCCTATTTTATTTTCTCCATTCTTATACAAACAAAGAAAAATCACGCAGCATTTTTACATTTGATGATCTACTAAATAAATTATAAGAGCGTATTCCGTAAGGGGCCGTAAAATTATTCAGTCACCCGGAGTTTACGCAACCCATTGTAAGTGTCTTTTTAACAAACTCCATGAACTTTTAAACTCTGTCGCGTTTCAGATCCAGCATCGGTCTCCGGAGAATCTCTGTAAAAAATTAACGTACAAAAGACTCCTTAAAAATAAGTCGAAATGTCCCCTTCTTTGGGAAGAGTAAACATTTTACGTTCGCTTAAGAATTGCTGGTCGTGAATTAAAAAAGCCCTTTGTTGGTTGAGGTACCCAAACGGTGCCTGTACGGATTTGGATAACCTTTGGATTTGGATTTTTTTACGCGAAGCTAGTTTTGCAACTAACAATAAATGGAAATATCAATAGTGAGCTTTGTGAGCACTTGGAATGGGGAACTGGCTCACGAAAAGTGAAACAAGCAATTAATAAATAATATAAATAAATAAATACCTGGAACAATTCCACACAAATTGACCTAGTCCCAAATTAAGCAAAGCTAGTGTTATGGTAACTAGACAACGATATATTTACTTATATAGATAGATATATGTATACTTAAATACATAGGACAAATATTCGTGTTCATCACACAAATATCTGCCCTCAGCGGGATTCGAACCCGCGACCTCAAGTTTCGCAGTCAGGAGCTCTAACCACTAGACCAGACGGTCGTCAATGAAGCTTCAAAAGTCAAAGAAGATTATCTGGGTAGTTCATATTGTTTGTCCAAGTGCAAGTCCAAGAGGCGTGGCGGCCGAGTGGTTCGAGTGGGTTGAATCACGACTGTACTAATGAGTTATTCTAACTTAAAAAAAAAATAAAAAAATAACTTAAACTTAAGTGTGATTAGTCACACCACGAGCTTTACGGTGAAGGATACATGGATAGGAAACCTACATACGGCCTTTAGTCGCGCTTGAGTTATAGATAGCTATGGAATCGCTGGCAGGAATTGCGTGTGTGGGTACAGCCTACACACCTCTGACTACCCCTTCGGGAACCTTTATGGGAAGGCGTAAGGGTGTAAAAAAACAACTATTGAGTGTTTAAATCTGATGATAATTAGTACGTCAAGTCAGATATATTTATTTATAGAAATCTCAATAAAAAAGAATGTTTTCCAGGTATTCTAGTCGGTAACTAGTTCAACACCACAATGCAAACACTGAATTAGCGATCAAACAACCGGCGTCGTGGTAATTTCACGTCGAATTCATTAAGTTTGAAGGTGCCTTAACTAGGTGCCTTGATAATTTAATCCTTGCAGGATTGCCCAATTAAAATGTTGCCAACGACTTTTTAAATATTCACCACTGGAAGGGTTAAAACTGGCCTAAAAACGAGGTAAAATTTGTCACTCGAGGGAGGATTTGAAGGGAAATAATGACATTTTAGGTGTCGATTAGGAAAAGTTTCGAAAGTAAACTTTAAGGCGAGAAGGCTTTAACTTGTCACCTGTGCGTTTACCAAGCTGGGTTATTTTTATCGTTTATTTTTATTGATTGAAACATTTTAAAAGTGTTGTCCAATATTCTGTACCTACAATTCAGCTTAGACAGTAAGAACGCGTATGATGTACTTTGGAGCTACTGTTGTCTGACATCGTTTTATGTGAAGAAAACCGTTTTACCTACCTGCCGATTAGTCCAACGCTAGGCATTGCAATTGTTTCGATAAGCAGCAAAACTTTCCGGAATTCAAGCTAGAGCCATGTATAAAAGATGGCATTGCGGAACAAACACCCTCATTGATACCGAACTACTTGGAGAATCTACCCCAAGGCTTCGATGGTTATGGTAGTAAGATGTAGTAAGAAGAGTAGGGGCGGGGGATGTGGATCTCGGAAAGCCGTCTAAAATTTTGTAGTATTTTAAATTGCTGCTCATCAGGGAACAAGGTTCGGTTATCGGGTATTGGGTAAATAATGTACTCTATAATCATAATAATTTACCATAAAAATAGAACCAAACGCTAAATAACTTATCTAGATATAGACCAGTAGACATTATTCAGTGTATAATTCTATGTAACCAATGCAACTGTAGACTAACTTTATTTTGACTGGACGACTATTATAATGGACAACTGGAAATAATATGCATGAAATGTTGAACAGAAAAATGTGTAGAGAGGAAACGTTATATATTTTATGATTTTTGATAAGGCTTATAGATCTTCGCTATGATGCGCCTTATCCTAAATACTTAATCAAGTTATAAAAGTGTCACTAAGCCAAGACTTCAAGATTACACTTCTCTTCCTAGCTTGTCACTCTGCTCATTCTCCCAAATGATCTATTACGCAAAATGCTTTACATACAAATGGATTGCGAGGCATCGCTGCGTAAACTCGATCTTTTCTTTAAATTTTTATTTTATTTAGTACGATTCTTAACATTTACACAAGTAATAGAAGCTTAGGTAAAAGGCGACAGTCCGAAAAACAACTGACTAATTAAGTAAGTATATACGGTACGGTAGAGGTATATTTATACGGTACGAGATGTACCGTAGAAACAGTTAAACATTCATATTGGATATGAAATTAATTGGATCATATGTCGTATTTTTGTGAACTACTGATTGGAAATAACAATCCGATCTAGATTCTTCTTATTACCGACTTAAGTTTCGAACAAATTAAAGATAGTTTTTCGGACTAACTGCTCCACGGTTTTTATCATATCTGTGTGTAGTCAAGGGACAGAGAATCCTCGTTCTCGGCCGGCGACTTGCAATATTTTCATTAGATTTCCAATCCCACAGGTCTGTCTGTGTTTTTGGTTCTGTCGATATGTACCTACCTACTACAAGATAGGAAACGTGTGCTTATAGCGAATATTATTTTGCATTCGGGTGATGGGAGGGAGGGGGCCTTTGAACCTATATAACAACTGCCAGGTCCCAATAACCAATTTCCAGAAAACCTATTTCCTTTAAAAGTTCTTCCACTTGTACGAATTTCCACATTGTCAAGATGCTGCGGTATATCTAAGGCAGCAGGTATATCCGTTCCATAAATGCTGTTGGCACACCTACTTTCAAATTTTTTGGATCCCAGTTTTGCCTGAACAATCACCACAATATTTTTATTAATTATCTGTTAACGGGGATCCGCTGTGTCGTCCCTCGTTTTAATTGTTCGTTTAATACCATCAGGCTTAGTCATGAAGAAAATAAATTATTAGGATGTAATGCCAAAGAAGTGAATTTAGTAGCGACATCTGTCCCTCATGAGAAAAAATAATTAATCCGTTTACATTTACATTAAGAGATGGCGCATAAAGAATAACGCCATCTATGATCATAAAAGAGTACTTTTATCATGTAATTACATTTCTGCATGGGTGATGGTTATTCAATTAGTACGCAGTCGGTTCACTAGATGGCTATTATATTATATTGATTCAAGTAAGTATCGACAGATGGCGTGACTATTATATTTTTTTATAGTGTTATTTAGGAATACTTTTGGCGTTGTGATTTATTACTATTACTTAGAACATCAAACAAGTAGCAAATATGATCTGACTACTTTAAACAAGCAATGGCTTTCATGCCTTGAATACTAGTACCAAAATATATTTTTATTTATTTATAATATTGTGTCCCTAAGTTTATTTTAGAGCTTACTCGAGAAAGGCAGATACGTAGGTAGTAACTAAAACGTATAATGATTAGGTTGTTGTAAGATGTAGTCCATAAATTGAGACAAAAACTTATTTTTTACGGGTCAGTCGTTGGCTTGTGTTGAGGTGTCAGGTTACCGGTCAGCTATAAAAAATATAATTTATGTATGGTTCCAAATCAATAATTTTATTTACGTCGGCTATTATAATCAATAAAATGAAAATTATTATAATAGCAAGGTCGTCCACTGGCGCCAGCGTTTTAAATTCTTTGCTGGTGATGCCACACACGGGTCAAATAACAAGGGATTGACGTCCGAAAAGTGGTTTTAAGAAAAATGTGTTTACTTCTTGGAATACAAATATCCTTTAATAAAAATCACCTACCTAATAAAGTAATACAAAACTTTTAAGGCAAATTGTCAATATAACAGAGTAAAACACACTATTGTCTTACGCTTATGGAGTAAGTGAAGAAATACGAATAAGTCCACTTAAGTCTACTACCTATATACAGATAAATAATATACCAATATGAAACTATTAAGATTACAATCCTCTTTTACCAATAATTTACGTCACAATAAAGTAGGATCTAAATCGGCTACATATATTTTTTTCTATTATTACGATCTAAACACCTATCTCCACATGTGATATTAATCAATATTAATTCCTAAGCATACAAACGTAGAGATTCCGTTAGGAAAATGTACGGAACATTTTAAATGCGCTAGACCCTTCACTTGATTGTATTTTTTATTCAAAACTTACTATATATTTTGCAGAATTCTTGTGTACGTAAATTAATGGTAAAATATTCTAGCTAAACTAACTAAAGCCTTTGTAAATCAGTACACAGGAAGAAAGGAAACGAACGTTCTGTAAGTATGTATTTGACTTAAAGAACTCTTTCATATACGTACGACAAATTATATCGTCGTCATAGCAGAGGAAAATGTTAACTGTCTTGCTATGGTTCAATTAAACTCACAGTGATGATAAGTTCAAAATTTTCAACATTCTCTTGATCTCCCTTTAGCTCTAAAGCTCTCCCTCGCTCTCTCCCTCGAGCTTTAACCTCGGAATAGTCAAGTGTACGTTTGACAGTTGAAACTAGTGAAAAGAACAAAACCAGGCGGTTTGATGGGGTATTGTTTCGAATTCCATCACGCGTCGACCACTGGCCACCTCGGGTTAAGGCCACTCTACATGGAGAGCGGGTTGTAAACGAGCCTGCAGTGCCACAGTATAATTTACAGCTAAGCTCTCTTGTGTGTGAAATAATCGACAAACTTCAGCATCTTTACCAATGTATTCTATAGATGTTTCATTATCATTGCAAATAGTAAACCCTTAAGAATACAAAATACTGATCGATGTATTGATTATAATTATAACGAGGCTGTGATGTCGCCAGGTGTTTTTAAGGTTAATATTCTTCAAAGCCAAGTGTATTGACATATTCGTATGATAGTCTAATGGCGGAATAGGTTCGGTAGAATAGTACCTACTCTTTGGTATACGAGCTTTAATAAAATTTGAATTTCAATACGTTTTATCATAACCTGTCCCTAATACTTGTGAATATTGCCGGGCTGAAAAGCATCCAGTGCATTACAGTAATTATAGATTAACGGATTAATGTCCCATACTGTCATCTTTTTCACATTGGTAGTGGTGCACATTGATTTTATATCATGGAGGTGGTAAGCATTCGGTTAGAGGTTAAGCATTCGGTGCGTCTGACGTTAGGCAGTTATTGGAAAGTCATAGGCGCTTGCAACATCAGTGGTTCAACACCCTTCTTATAGAACCTCAACGGAGAGCACATTTCACAGACTGAGGGCCGCAAAAGGAAACTCTTGACAAAACCTCACAATACGAGACCTGTTTGGTTCCAACGTATAGGGATCAATTGCCCGTCGATGGCGGGAGGTGCGCCGTGATTGATCAGGTCGAACAATTCGGAAGAAAACTTTTTATTTCTCATATGTATTTTTCAAAATCCGAAGACCGTCCCATACGTAGTTAATTCTTCAATAGTGCGCAAGGGAAAATATGTTTTGTTGTTATGGAAACGGATCTCCAAAGTTGTTTGTTGGAAGCGTTTGCATTTAACTCTATAATGAAAATGATTGCCTTAATATCACTCTGGGTTGCCATTCGTTGCGGCAATCACGTTCCAACGATTATCTCTTAACGATAATGTAATTGATGTTTGCAATCGTATAACAACACTTGGTTTTAACATTGGCGCCTTTTAATTACCGGCGGCTAATTTGGAACTTAGTAAACGATGTACATAAATATAGAAAATAATAATCGCGAACCAACGTAGAACATAGAACATTAAATAAAAAATTGTTGCTACGAATTGTATGCTACTTCATTCTAATATTATCTCAATTAAAAACAATGCGGCGTATATAAAGTTGTGCTATAGTACTTAATGGCGATGAACTCGCCCTCTGTCACGTTAGCAACTAAAATATGTATAGCTCTGGCGGAAAGGGGGTACTACCTACTACACACGTCTGGCCTTCGGGGACCCTTGTGGGGAAGCGTGAAGTAACATTTAAATACATATTTCTAAAGTACATAACAAGAGTTACATACGTATCATCACGCCAAGTCCCTAACGGGGTAGGGTAACAAGAGTTCTTACTTAAAATCTACGAAACAACGAGTCTACAAAAATATACGTATATTGGCAATACATGGACAGTTGAAGGGCATGTTAGATGAGAAAACTTAAGAATCATAAATATTCTTTGTATCGTCTAGCTTATCAGCTACGTCCTTCAAGGACAAAGGGCGGTGTTATTTAAAATAAATCATATTATACAAGTTGCCAGCTGACCTTACATGGCTCTTAAGGCGTTTCTTAAGGGGAAGGTGGTATTTAGATTCACGTCACACTGCATTCAGACGTGAAAGTTTTATTACGCCCTCTTTTCGCCGGAGATATACGTCAAAATAAGGTGACAGGTGGCAAGTCAGTGGTGAGTCCAGTGCACAAAAACTCATTGAGACCAACTAATTTTTTGCTGAAAACTAGTCAAATTATTATGTTAGCCCAGTATATTTAAACCCTACCTGATTGCCTATATTGAATAATCTAATATTCATTCGCTTTTTGTTGCTAACTGTACTTTTTATAATTGTGTTACTATGTGAATATAAAAATCCTCATTCCTTTTTTAGGACGTGTTTCCTTAAGTCAAACGGTTGATAAAACCTCCGTTGCTGACCCGTTTCAAATTTCCTGATTGAATAAAATAATATATGTACATATATTCGTCGGCATCGAAGAAGTGTCTACACGTGACCCGCAAGTAATCTCTGCAGTGACGTCAGAATGACAAATCTACAAAATCTTCAGAATAAGGTGCATGACATTTCGTAGAGTAACGCCCAAATCTAATCAATTATTTATGATGATCAAAATATACGCAATTACATTTTATTAGTAAAATTACTTTCCTGTATCCCTAAGCTAGTGGTGTTAGCTGTAAAATTTTATCGGTATAGACCACCGGGGTACGAGCTTGTAACATAATAAAATAATAATTAAGTGAACAGCTTCCCCTTAAGAGCGTGGGGGTGACTATGCACCCTTAAGATCACCCAATTATACCCCTTTCAAAGAGCGCCGCCCTAAAACGCTATTAACTATAGCACTACTGATTTATCAGGAGTCATTATAGCCGTCCTTCATTTAGAAACGAGGGTCAAAAACGTTTATGGATGATAAAACGAAGTGGTGAAACAGATAGCATGCTAGTGTGGTATATTATATGGCAGTCATGTTTAATTAATGTTTCATAATTGCTTTGAAATATAAAGAGAACGGACTATGATTGAACGCAAGAAATGTGTCGATACTTTTTAGATAGTGGCTTAGATAGTATCTTCCATAGTCAAGATTCGAAATTCGAGTCCTAGCAGAACCAATGAATTTATCTGGACTATGATTTATCATACCACCAATTTTACAGTTTCGTGAACCTGCGCCACGTTTGAGAAGAAATACCAGTTTCGTGAGGAAACCTGCGCCACGTTTGAGAAGAAATTTGAAGACATGGAAAGTGCTAAATTACCAGATTAATTGCAACTATTCGCATCGCACATAGTCAAAGAGGGTGAATCATTGCTTAATGTAAATGTCTCATTAAAATTCGTACTTTACATTCAGTCCAACTTTACACTTCACATTACAAATCAGTGTGCGAAGAGGATAGATGTATATTGCTTCTATATATTAATTGTACTCTATAAACTTAATATATAAACGATATAGTCTAATCGGTGTTTAAAATAACGCCTGTTTTCTCTCGGTTTTAAGCGTATTAGTAAAAATTCAATCTTCGCTTAACCCTCTAATACGCGATCAGTGTGGTCAAGGTATTATTAACAAACTGCCTATCATTATGCGGGTTGCATCTTTTCACAAACGATGCCGCCGGTTCGCGTCCGAACAAGAAAACTGTAGAGTAACAATTCACATTTTCTTTTATTCGCCTTCATATCTTTACTGCAAACGGCCTCTCTTCTCTATATATCTTCCTACCAAACCTTAGACACTTATGACAGTAAGTTGTTTATACATATAAATAAATTAAAATTCACTGTGGCTCGTAACAATAACTCTTTTCGGTTTGATAGTGGCTGTTAGATTACCTATAAGACATCTTATTTATTCGGGCAAGATAGCGGTACATGAGTATGAAAGACCTTTTTGTCTAGGCTATTTGTGCACAAAACATTTTTTATACTGGTTTTCGTCATTATTTATCAAGAGTGCGTAAGAGATGTCTATAGCGCCTATAATTATATTCTTTACGCACTCTTGAATAAGGATGCTTATATTAAATCATTATACGGCACCTTATAAAGGCCCTTAAATAATTCAATGCATCTCCACAGAGGTCTATGTCCGGCAATCGCCGATCTAAATTGAGTTATCAACTTTGGTGAAATTCATTGTTTTTAAACTTTTATGTCGTTTTGCGCCGATACGTGTTTAATAGTCAATTAATGGAGCTACCTGCGGCACTTTTCATCCCAAATCGATCTGTGGCCAGTCATCCCTGCCTTTAAGATACGGTGGGTGAGAGGCCTGGGGCAGATAACAGTCACATGGTAATTGTAATGATATGATAAGTCAAAGCAATAATGTAATGCTCCCTTCCGCGAATGCTCAGACTGGAGTGAGCTCCCGTCGAGGTATTTCCTATATCAGTACAGCATGGTCTTCTCTAAGGAGGTTGTGAAAATATTCCTGCAGGGTCGCCAATAAGCAACGTGCGAGCGCTTTGGTGTTGCAAACAATGATAGATTAAACCTCATTGGTTGCAAACCTTTTATACTATGCTTTTGTTTTAAATTTGGACAAAGACATGTTATGTCGCCCTACACATTAGCTAAACAATCCATTGCACAATGCACAGATTGGCCGGGCTAGCATTTTAACCATTAAGTGTCGACTGCGATAACGTTAACTGCAGTGATCACGTTCCATATGAGAGGCGGCCTGCTGGTGTGTTTATGGCCCGCTTGGGTGTTCCCATTGCGGTGGTTTTTTATTCGCCACTAAATTCCATCAATTTGAGAGGATCACTCAATTGCGTGGTCGCTCAAGTTTATTATAATTTACTCGCGCAACGGTGGCAAATACAACCGTATGAGTATGGCGTCGTGGGTGACGGGCAATATTAATTCAGGCATAATCGCAGAATTTGTTTACGCTCGAGTGCGATCATAATGTTTTAGTGGAACTTGAATTATAAATGCGTATGTATGTCTGTCCACGCATATCTCCGACACTATTAACGGGACTGCGACCCTTTTTTTTTTATTTTTTTTTTGTATTGTCTCTCGTAGCGTGAGTTCCGGGAACTTTTGCTACTTAACCGGTCAATGGCGAGACCTAGGCCTCCAGCCAGGGGGACTGCGACCATTATTTTATTGGCTTATATTTACTAACTCAAGTAGCAGTACAGTTTTATACATATTGTAGGTTATGTATACGTGAAGGACGTGTGTGAGAAGGACAAGAATTAAAAAATGTTTAAAAATGCCAGGCATCCTGAAACAATATCAGTATAACCAAGTGCCAAATACGAAACAAAAACGGTTTTTCTTGTTCTATAATTACAATAACGAAATATAAAAAAATATATAAGTCAATAAAAGTAAATAAAAAATATATATATGAAATCAGAAATGATTTAGGTATTTATAATAATTATTTTCAAGGTCGGTTCATAATTTTCGAATACTTTCATTCTGTAGTTTTTAATTAGTTTTCATAATCGCATAAGAAAATATATACTGAAAATTATCTTATATTATATTTCATGTTTGTAACGCTATAGTAAAATGATATGGCCATATACATATATTAAAGCATAAATTTGACAGTTTCAACACAGCCGAAATAGCTCAGTTGGGAGAGCGTTAGACTGAAGATCTAAAGGTCCCTGGTTCAATCCCTGGTTTCGGCATAATGATAATGATTGTTATCTTTTAACTTTTATATAAATAATTTATTTTTATTTTTTATTTATAATAAAAATATAAAAAAAAAATATTGTCATGAAGACTCGTTTTTCTTCTCGAGCGGTGGTCATGCACATTTCTCATATACGAATCTTACTTTCGGAAACAAATCAGTCAGTCATAATACTTACACCTAAATGGCTGTGCCCGCGACTTCATCCGCGTGAAATAGTGACTTTGAGCATCATTTTTAGGATATATTATCTTTTGGTTTATTTTGGACATGTTAAGTGAAGCTTATCCACAATATATTGGTGAAAACCACATCTAAATCGGATAAGCCATTTTTGAGATTAGCGTGCACAAACGCACAGACAAATACATAAACAGACAACAATTCTAACAATCATTGTTTTGGGTGCTGTTTGCGTTGATAAAAGTCCCAATAATATTTTTTCTTATATATCCTCTACAATTTTATTATATGTATATTGATTGATGATGATTGATACATACATACATACATACATATAATCACGCCTCTTTCCCGTAGGGGTAGGCAGAGACCACTTCTTTCCACTTGCCACGATCCTGACATACTTCTTTCGCTTCGTCCACTTTCATTATTCTTTTAATATATGCTCTTCTGTTTAGGGAACTCTTGACCTAACCTTTTTTCAATTCGTCCCTAATTTGGTCTAAAAATGTCCGTCTAGGTCTACCCCTTCCAACACTTTAATTCACACTCGCCTTATACACTTTTTTCGTCAATCGTTCTTCATTCATTCTCTCGACATATATATAATGATTGATATTGATATGTTTTGTAGTGTAAGATACTAATGTATTTTGCTATAATTTTCACCAATCCAGCCCAGGCCTTTGTGATTAAGAGAAGGCCTTTTTGATCTCGCCATCGTTCGAGTTCGAGTTCGAGTTCCCGAAATTAACGCTAACGAAAGATAGTAAAAAAAAACGCTAGACTTTATGCCTTAATGTTTTATCTATAAAATTGGACCAGTGACGTCACAAACGCAAGTAGTCACTACTTAATGTGGAGAATAAAATATTAACGCGAATGGAATAAACCCCCATACTTACTCGCAATGAATCAAAGTGTTAAATACTTTGTAATTACGTGTTCCCAGCAGCACATTGTAACGGATATCAATTTGAGAGTTCTCGCACATGAAACACCACAATTAAACTTGAATATGGCCATTTAACGTATCTACTTAGTGCTATTCAGAGGTATTGGTTCCGCCTCTTTTAATAATATATTTAATATCCTCACGCCTTTTCACAAGGATCCCCAACGGGGTAGGCAGAGGTATATAGGTAGTACCCACACGCAGACTTTCCACCTGAGAAATATTTTGGTGCCAACATGACAAATGACGAGTCGATCGCCGTTACTCAAACACGGCCTTTGAATTTCTTCTCAAACGTATGCAGGCTCCCTAACGAAGTTTTCCTTCGCCGTAAAGCTCGAGGTGTGACTAATCAATGATAAATCAATTAGTACAGTCGGGATTCGCATTTACCAGCCAGGTCTGCATCTCCGTATTGGGTATTATATCTATGGGTATCCGTATTCTAATAGGAGAGGTATGTGACAAGTTAGTAAAAAAAATAATAATAATAATATATATATCCTCACGCCTTCCCACAAGGGTCCCCGAAGGGGTAGGCAGAGGTGTATAGGTAATACCCACACACCCACTTTCCGCCAGAGGTATATTAGGTGCCAACGTGACAGATGGCGAGTCCATCGCCGTTACTCAAGCACGACTATACATACGCCTTTGAATTTCTTCTCAGACGTATGCAGGTTTCCTCTCGATGTTTTCCTTCACCGTAAAGCTCGTGGTGTGACTAATCACTGTACTTAAGTTTAGAAAAACTCATTGGTACAGTCGGGATTCGAACTTGCGACCTTTGCGACGCAGGCAACTGCTTGAACCACTCGGCCACCACGGCTAAAAAAAAATATATTATTTATATTATTTTATTCTCAGAATTCACGCTAACAGAGACAATGAAAAAACTGTATTAAGAAAATGCTAACTTAATCATAAAAAGGAACATATTGAGAAGAGAATGGTATCTAACTATCTCTTATTTTCAACGGCTAGGTAATGCATATATATATTATACTCAGGAAACTGGAACTGAACTGAATATTTTAGTTATAAAATAAAATCACGGATTAACCGTTTAACGGTATTTAATTGTGACTTACGACTTTTTCCAGGTAACTTCAGATTCTGGCCACTTTTGGACTGTTTAATAAACAAGTCACGGGGTACCTGAGAACACCCGGGACAGCATACATGAAAACCCCGATACATATACAAGCTCGAAAATAATTACGCACGATCTTCGACCATTAAGCGCCGTAAATTACTGTATCGTAATACACACTAATTATTACTCGCGGTGTGTTATTCAGGCGGCTTAAATATAATAATAAATTCACCTACTTGTGGAAGCCAATTACGAAGTTAAGGAGAGGAATAATGGCGGCTTCTTTTAGTTGAGAGGGGTAATTTATAAACGTTTTCCAGCTGCATGACAGATCACTATTGCAGGCTTTCAATCTGCTCCGTTACACATGTCAGCTATAATTTTAATATATTTTTCAGTTACTCCAATGGACTCCCCGTTAGAGGTTTCTCTGAAGAGTATTATAGCACGGAGTTCTTCAAAAAGCGTGTGAAAATATTCCTGCCAAGTAGGCAACACGCGAGTGATACCTCTGATGTTACAAACGTCCATAGGCGGCAGTAAACTCTTATACATTAGACGGTACGCATGCTCGTTTGCAACCTTTGTGATAAAAAAAATATAGCACGTGTCTACCAATACTTCTCTTCAGTACAAACTAATAACCTGTCTTCATAATTAATTACTCATGAAATGTTGAGCACTAATAAAGGACAGCGGCATAGAACCTTATCACACTACACTAGTACACATTTTTCGGTAGGTTCTGTTGTAGCTTTGGTGAAGGTTAATTTGACACGGTGCGTTTTGGATTACGAAATAGTTCGTAGGCGTGCCGGCGGCGCCAGTGCTCCGAGCTTCTCATATTGTATGCTAATATTACACGATTTGGAACAGTAATTATTACAAAAAATAATTTGGAAGCAACTTCTAGGACACCGAGACTGGTTGGCTCATAATGGCTGTGTCTTATTTTAATATATCTATTTAGGTACCGGTTGCTAGAGCCCTTTATCATTCAGATGTGTACCGTTATAAATGCGCGCACTGCTATTCAAATTATATTACTGGGTTGTTTTCTTAGGTAGGAATTAGATTTAGGTGGTTTAGGATTAGGTTGTGTGATGTATTATTAGTATTTGTAGGTTCGTTTTAGCAGTTCATAAGCGTATGACTCGCCATTTGTGACATTGGCACTTGAACTATATCTCCGGTGTGTGTGTAGGTGCCTACAATTAGATTCCAATCAAACTGTACACAAGATTCCATCCCTGGAGAGTACAGCATGGAGTTCTTCAAGAAGGGTGTGAAAAGATTCCTGCAGGGTCGGCAACGCGCGAGTGATACCCCTGGTGTAGCAAGCGTCCATAGGCGGCGCTAACCGCTTACCATCAGGCGGACCGCATGCTTGTTTGCCACCCAAGTCGTATAAAAAAAAAGAGTCCTGTATGTATTTTAATGTAAAATATCCTAAACGTGAAAATTTGTGAGTATGGGTAAGACTTCAACAAAGATTGCTACAATCAAGCCAACGATTGGTGTGCTCCGGATGAAGGTAGCTCGTAAAATCACATTTCAAGTGGGATTATAGTATCCTTGTAAATTCAGTAGCTAAGCATACTTTTATCGATACACCATCGTGATTGTATCGCTGTCAATTACGACCGATATCTTTTATCTCGCCTCCTTTCTAATCAAAGCCCAACTTTATCGTGGCATCGATTCTTAATAACCTAAGCGATTTAAATTTAGAAGCAGGAAAAATATTGTAAATAAAACATTGCTGAATATATTTCTTTGATGCATCCGCCTAACAATAGCTCCAATGTCCCGAATATACTTAAACCATTGACACTGAGGAATAAAGTTATCTATAGCAGTAAATTTGCGTTTTGTTTACTACTTATATTGCTACTTATAGTACCTACTATAAGTTAATATCTACTTGCTTCTTCCCTGAAGAGGTAAACAATTGAAACATACTTTCCGAAAAATTTACATAAAAACTTATTTTATAAAAAGTTGTATTTGTTAGTTTGTTAATGAGTTTTCTGAACTTACCTAAGTATTTTCACAGCTTTACGGTGGTGGAAAACATCGAGAGGAATCCTGTGTTTGGAAATAAATTCAAAGATGTTTCTATGTATAGTCGTGCTTAAGCAACAGCGATGGACGCCGTTTGTCACCTTAAATATATCTCCGGTAAAAAGTGGTTGCTAACTACAACACACCGCTCTCCACGCCTTCGGGAACCTTCAGGAAGGCGTGAAGATATACTTATCTCCTTACCTTCTCTCCCAGGTGTTTATTAATACTATTGATTTAGTCGCTGTGCGACAAAACTCCTTAAATAAAGAGAAGAAAACAAAAAAAAAACATTTCCAATGTTAAGTATACTGTGTAACTGTTTAACTTTGAGGCAGCTCCACATCGGCAAAGCAGTGTAACATCGTCGTACGTGACTTAGCCCTTAAATATGTCTGCAATACACGTATATTCATGATAAGTGGGGAGGCGGTGCTAATGAAATGTTGAGCGGAAACTTAGTGAAGTGAATGCGAATCAGTAAATCAATTAGTGCGATAATTTCCTTCCATTATCCTTCTTTATGATATATATATAAAGCCGTGGTGGCCGAGTGGTTTGAGCAGTTGCCTGCGACGCAAAGGTCGCAAGTTCGAATCCCGACTGTACCAATGAGTTTTTTCTGAACTTAAGTACAGTGATTAGTCACACCACGAGCTTTACGGTGAAGGAAAACATCGAGAGGAAACCTGCATACGTCTGAGAAGTAATTCAAAGGCGTATGTATAGTCGTGCTGGAGTAACGGCGAAGGACTCGTCATCTGTCACGTTGGCACCAAATATACCTCTGGCGGAAAGTGGGTGTGTGGGTATTACGTATACACCTCTGCCTACCCCTTCAGGGACCCTTGTGGGAAGGCGTGAGGATATTATATTTATATATTTGGGTGAAAATATAACATAGAAATTAAAAACAGAATTCAAGGAAGAAAAAAAAAATTAAAATTATTGATGCTACGTACCTACGTCACAGATAAAATAAAGAAATCAGATTAGTATCGCGCCCGTTATTACAAGGAAAACAATGACGTATAAGAATATATATAGGTGTAATGTGTTTAGTAGGTATATTCAGTTCTTACTAATGTTTGATATCTTAAGCGTGACCCTCGAATAGTGGTATGTATCTGAAACCGGCAAGGTGGGCACGCAAGCTATAACCTTATATATATGTAACACCACAGTTTTTCACACTGCCACCCATAGTGTTTATACTTCATTATTATTATCATGTTGACGAAGGTAGGCAGTGAACAATACTTGCCATAATCAACAATAATTACACACCCCTTTAAGTACCTATGCACGTAATAATTTGGTATCCTTAGCCTTATCTGTAAAATTAACGCAAAATATTTTATCACAGCAACGAGTTCCGGTATGATTTAATCGAGTACATATTTGTCGAAATTACAAAACAGATTCGAATCTAACCGACTGCTTACAATAGTATCATGTTATGTCATGTACGAATATGTGCTACGCTTTCTCTGCCTACCCCACCAGGGACTCGTTATGATATAAAGATGTGTTATAAAGATCCTGATGTTTTATAAAAAGATTTACAACGTCTAGTTTTTAAGGATCGGCAGAGAGTGTAAAGCCCCAGTTCTCTTTGGATGTACGTATAGATAGACCCCTTTCCCGTTTGATCCGTTTTAAAGTTAGTCGGGTTTTATCATACCTCTTCAGGTTAAAAATATAATGGAATTAAGTTTATACTGTATACAGTAGCAGACTTCAAACGCATAAATTTTTTAACATCATTTTCTGCCCCACTTATGTTTTGCATAAGTGGAGCAGAAACTTAGTCTTATGTTCAAAATACTAGTATTCGCCTTAAAACTACATGTAATAAATTATTTTTTTGAATAATGCGCGCTAAATATGCTCATTACATGATGCTGGAACGCCTACCAAAACGTCGTTGAATATTATAATACGGCGGCTCGTATACAGTTGTATGTCATAGATGATACAACCTTAAAGAACAGAAGTTCTGCGGTCTAACTTCTCAGTATGATACGCGAATTTTTCCTTCTCAAATTAACGATAAGACTACAAGTCTAGAAAGTACTTTCCACTTTACTTTCTCTCTCTCTCTCTATCTCTCTCTATCTCTCTCTCTCTCTCTGCCTACCTACGAGAAATTTTAGCGTGATATTATAAAAACATTAATTTTATTTCACCTGGCATGTAGTAGTCAGTACGTATTTCAATTTATAAAAAAATATATATATTTATTTACACACAGATAATAGAAGTAGGCATTAAAACCGTTGTATGAAATGATACGTCTCATTTGTCTCTTCGGCGGCTATCTATGCTAATAATGTATGAGCATGTTCGTGTACCAAGTATTCAGTAAAAAATCGTATCTTGCATCCATTAGCGCCTCATATCGTATGCAAATTGCCGGCAACTTGATGCCTACAATTACTGGCCAAGCGACGTTTTCTCTTAATTTTTCGTCTCTTATTTCCAGTAATTTTCATTCTTATCTCTTTGGTTTACGATCATATAATAATGTACATATTGTAGAGGTGATGATTTTGGGTGGTCTGTCTTTAAAGTAATGATGTTATTATTTATATGGAGTTATTAATGGAGTGTAGTAGCTGCAGTCTCATCAAGATAAGTTTGTTTTCAACGAGCACTCATTAGTAAGTTATCGGATGAACGATTGGTTTCTAAAACGTTTATCTGTGTTCAAAGATTTTGATTCGATTGGTTTCGAGTGCTGCCGTTTGAATTCCAGACGTTCAAAGATTGTTCGACTTCCCGCTAGTGACATCAGCAATGGATTCGTGATCAGGTGATTGTCGAACGGCCATAAGGACTGCTACTCTTACCGTTCCACTTGACCATATGTTAAAATTGTCTTGACTCACTATTGTACTATTAACGACTGGGAGTTACTTTAAATATTTGATTTGCTTTAAATATTTGCCCGATATTCATAAATTTTAAGTTAAAATAGTTGGTATTATACTGTATTACTTTATTTTGGATTTGTATAATGTCTAAAGTCATAGCTCTTATTTATTTTCACGTTGATAGTTCTTTGCGACGTGTGACAAACGAATAATTTTTCTACGCTGAGAAGAGGGTGTTACAGCTCGTAGACATAGACATTCGGGCTCTATTCTGGAAAAAGTATGAAGATTCTTCTGGACGCGTGTAGATATGTCAATCAGCTTCTAACCAACCGCTCGACCGATTTTATTTTGTCTAGGTGTGCGTGAGTCCCTGGATGTGGCTGAGTCCCTGGCCGAATCTCAGCTATCTCATTCACGTAGTAGCACACTGGTATAAAGAAAACCGCCAATATATTAGAAAACATTTTTCCAAGCCCCGACTAGTCTGCCAGTGCCACGCACTAAGCAAACTGGTTGCACCAACCGTGGGAATCGGGACTATTTGCCTGGCTTGTTGGTCTCTCCAACGACCAAACACTCGACGCCTTTTGTCCAAAAACGTAATGGGGATAGATAAATAAAAAAATAAACCTCAATGGGCCTGGCGCTAGGAATCTTGAGGGCAGGAGACAATGAACCTTCCAATGGAGGCAATAGAGGAACAGTGAAGGAATGAAGTGGCACCAAGGGTATTCTGAAATATTTTTTTTTAGTGGAGATCCATCTTCAACATTCCCAATTATTCCATACGAACAGTAATATTCGAACGTAATCAGAAGGGAAAATAATATCATGCTATGTTTAAAGGTGCGCATTAAAAAAAGTCTACGTAAAACTAGAACATACTACCTTTCTTTGATCCATGCTATATACATTACAAATGAGAATATTTATTTGGCTATGGTTAACTATACTACAGAATGCAGTAAATTTATTTACATCACTATACTAAGATACGACTTTGTTAATTACCGACAGTAAATTCGTCTTGAAATAATGATACGTAGTATCGTCTTCGCCTTCAGCGTCCGATATCGTATCGTAATTTAACTCGAAAGTACTGGTTATGTTGTTCTAAGCACTCTGGTAAATCTAAACGATTCGAGTTTCTTAGCTCTTTTCCTCCTCTGTGACAATCTGTGAACATATCCGCAAGCGAACCTAATGGACTTGTAATACCCGCAGACTTCAAACATTCGAGTGGCGTTAAAAGGACGACGGACCAACACAATACATATTAGGTATGTAGCGCGTGGTACAAACTTTTTTGTAGGTTTACGATAATAATCAAAATATAAATTCTTTGTTCCGCGTATGAAATACTAATAGTGATAGTATGTGACGACGGTAACACCGTGTGCGATGGTCCGCTATCATAAACCTGACTTAGAAACCGCGCTTTTTATTAATAATGTAAAACTTCACAATGAATGGTACCGCCAATATATCCAAGGTATAATGCCTATCATGCCTGTAAGCTACAGTAACTGTCCAATATCAGACGAACTATGTGGTTAATTGCCTCGGTTTGATAAAAAAACATAAATACTTAATTTATGTTGCGATATAAGAAATAGCATGATAAAAATAAGCTATACATCAATTGAGAGATTGAGATTGAGAGATATCAACTCTTAGCTCATATTCAAAGCATACACTCACATCAGTCCCAAACTCCAAAACCGTAGATGTTAAGTAATAGTTATAATAGATATAAATAGTAATAATTATAATATAATATCCTCACGCCTTCCCACAAGGGTCCCCGAAGGGGTAGGCAGAGGTGTATAGGTAATACCCACGCACCCACTTTCCGCCAAAGGTATATTAGGTGCCAACGTGACAGACAGAACGTGACAGACAGAGGTTGAAAGCATTGTTTGATCACAGATGACTATAGGTACTGTACTTTTAATTAAGATTCAAAATATTCTGATTTCTTAAATCTTAAGACCTTGCATAAGCCATGTAAATTAAGGCCTCAGAGATTAGACCT
>JACCPG010003688.1:0-10745 GCA_016069955.1 Drepana arcuata
AGATATCCTGCCAAGCACTAGTGTACGTACACATACTAGGTGGTAGGCCTCTTATTGCAACAGTCCGGCTAGGTAGGCACCACCGCAGTGTCAGATATCCTGCCAAGCACTAGTGTACGTACACATACCAGGTGGTAGGCCTCTTATTGCAACAGTCCGGCTAGGTAGGCACCACCGCAGTGTCAGATATCCTGCCAAGCACTAGTGTACGTACACATACTAGGTGGTAGGCCTCTTATTGCAACAGTCCGGCTAGGTGGGCACCACCGCAGTGTCAGATATCCTGCCAAGCACTAGTGTACGTACACATACTAGGTGGTAGGCCTCTTATTGCAACAGTCCGGCTAGGTAGGCACCACCGCAGTGTCAGATATCCTGCCAAGCACTAGTGTACGTACACATACTAGGTGGTAGGCCTCTTATTACAAGATAAAGTTATTAAATGCCATACGGAACCCAGTATACCAATGCATGCTCCATTACGCCAATTGCATGCTACACAGTTTAACAACACAATTACTATTCTTCTATGAATATTGCAAAAACTACACACAACCGTTTTGTTCCTTTATTGCCCGTAATTATGCTATCTATACGACTGTTCATACATACATACATACATACATACACGTTTGTATAGCATGATTGAAATGTTAAGTCTAGCGGAACGTATTCAAACTTAGTCCGAATTTTTATTTACAGTTGATTCTAAACGTTTGCTGTTACAATCATACTTAAAGAATGTATGAGATATGTCTACAAATCGTATTCTTTTGAATATCACCATGAAGTCCTCACGGGGTTGGCAGAGAGAGTAAAGCACCTCTAGACTTACAGATCCGATCACATTCATCAGTCTCTTCATACATGCTCGTCGGTTTCGAGTACTCTTAACGTTCCCGTCATTGAGCGTCCGATCTATTTGATCCAGGTAGTTGGAACGTGGCCTTCCTCTGCCTCTTCTTGCACACACTTTTGCTTTGTATATCTGTTTCGTCAATCTTTCTTCACTCCTTTCTATGTGTCCAAACCAACGTAAAATGTTCTTCATCTTTATAATGACACCCTTTTTAGAGTGATGATGATTCGGCCCCCATGATACAGCCCCTAGGCCATGGTCGTTGGGGGCCAATGATAGAGATTAAAAGTAAAACATCCTCAATTATTTTACTTATTTTTACGACTTCCAAATTGTTGGCATGTGTTATTGATCGGAGTTTCATCACAAAAAGTGCAGTCGAAATATCTGCTGGCGATAATATGGTCTCGTACTGTCGCAGACAAAAGTGTTGTGTTTTCTAAGTATTGTCCCTAGCGATAATATTTTGTAGCACTGTATTGCGATCGCTACGTCAAGAGGTTTTAACCGACTTCGAAAATAAGGGGTTGTGTTAAAGAATAATTCCCTAAATATCTAAATGTTTTAACCTAATAAGCTGAGAAATTAGAATTTACATGTTTAATACAATTTTAATTTGATTTAATAAGCAAATACAATTAGTGCTCAGTAAAAAAACAGCACTGTGTCAATATGTCAAAACGGCCAGACAAAAATCTACTTTATTGCCTTATCATTAAGGTACAAGACACATAAAAGGTGCCTGCAACTAAAACTTACCAAGTTCGAATCCCAACAGAACTGTACAGTAATGAGTTTTTCTGAACTTAAGCACTTAAATTATTCCGGCTAAAAGTGAGCATGTATCTTTAAGATAACGGTTTCGATTCCCGCTGAGGGCAGGTATTTGTGTGATGAACACGAATATTTGTACCTTAGTCTTGGATGTCCTATGTATTTATGTATATATCTATCTATATAAGTAAATATATCGTTGTCTAGTTACCATAACACAAGCTTTGCCTAATTTGGGACTAGGTCAATTTGTGTGGAATTGTCCCAAGGTTTTTACACGGAAAAGGTAAATCACTTGTGTTCTTACGTGTACTTGCACTCAGAGTTTTCTTTAATTAACCGCTCGCACTTCCCGCTACCAAGCAATTGCCCGCTACAGGGAAAACCAGGGATGAGCATTGACATATCGATGTATTTCATCGATAGCGATGAAGAATATTTAAAGACTATTTAAAAAGCTTAGCTTAAATTCTAATGGTAAATAAGCTTTCTGGGCGTTCGAGGTGGAACACATAGATTCAAAATAGAATAAGAAAAATTACGTTATGTCTAATCCCGACTGTACCAATGAGTTTTTCTGAACTTAAGTACAGTGATTAGTCACACCACGAGCTTTACTGTGAAGGAAAACATCGAGAGGAAACCTGCATACGTCTGAGAAGCAATTCAAAGGCGTATGTATAGTCGTGCTTGAGTAACGGCGATGGACTCGCCATCTGTCACGTTGGCTCCTAAATATCCCTATATATCTTCATACACAAGATCCCAACACAAGACCCTTGTGTATGAAGATAAGGGGCAGGCAGAGTTGTGCAGGTTAAATCCACTTTCCGTCGGTATTAATCAGTGATAATGTAGCATTCAAATGGTGTAAGAATTTTTTAAATCCGTCCAGTACTTTTTGGGCCAATTCCTTACAAACATACATACATACAAATCTTTCCTCTTTATAATATTAGTATATATCGTATATACAAACAAATTAGTATATATCGTATATATAAAAAAATATTAGTATACACAAACAAATACATATCGACAAACAATCGACAGTAAGTCACATCACTATTAAACAATACGTCTTTAGTTTTAATGACACTCTTTATGATGTCGATAAAGCCGCAATGATGCATTTTTATTCACTAGTGATTTAATTACATTTAAAGTTGTATTGGATTATTGTAGTTGACATTTTATCGTGAGACTCTACTTACTAATAAATAAATTTAATAAAAAAAATAAGCGTAAGAGGTATGCAAGTCTAGAGGGAACTGGCGCACTATACTCTCTGCCTACCCCGTTAGGGACTCGGCGTAATGATATATAATATATGTAGGATGCTTATTTTTGCATTTGCGAAGTAAAATAGTTAATTACTTAATTTAATAATAATAATAATAAATACCTGGCAACACAACCTGACACATTGTGACATTTTCTCTTCTTGTTTTATTTCTACAATTTTCTTCAAATAATTGGGTTAGTTAAACATTTGAAGCAAGGGACATATAAACAAAATGATTAAGACCGTGAAGAATCCATAAATAAACCCGTATCAACAACAAAAATACTGCAATATGAAAAATTTAATTTATGAAAGATGACAGCTGTCATTGGATTCGTATACACAGAAAATGTTTACAAGAAGTCAAGCCAGGAGACATAATGCACACCCTCCACCCTCGGCCTCGCCACCTAGCTCCGTCTCGCAAACACCCGCGGACTCTGATTCAGCAACATTAGATTTTCGGGTTGTAGCTACAGCTGCGTCGAGCTCAAGTGACGAGTACTTCTCTCCACCGACGTCGCCAAGACCTGTACGCCGGCAAGGAAGAGTTCAGCCGCCACCGAATGGCTTGGGACCTAGGGGCCAATCGGCTCCGGATCGGGTTCTCGCTGTCGGTGGTAATGTGCAGCGCATGAGATGGACTCATATAATTAATGAGAACGTCATGCGCGCATACTATGGGGCAACAGAGGGGGGAACTAGCCTCACTGCGTACCGTAGTAGAATGCTTTTACTGTTCCAGGAGCTTGAACCAACTGTCAACGTCTCGGCACAACGACTGTCGGATCAGGTGCGTGTCATCCAACGCAACCACAGATTGGATGACAATGTGCTTGATCGGCTACGCTCTGAAATGCAGGGTAACCATGTCACCTCTGCCCCAGCGCAATCAGCTGCGCAGTCGCTAGTCTCTTCAATAACGCTACCGCAGCCTAGCTATACTGATATGGAAGGAGGTGATCGGCCCCTTAATGCAGGTACCCAGTACAACGAACTAGTAAGGAGCACTTTGAAGGATGCGGTTCAGCAGTATAAGTCTGTATCACCAGGACTTAGACCACGCCTACCACGATTGCCTAAAAAAAAACTGGCGCTAGCGGCTACCCTGGATTCGCTGCTCCCAGAATATATTGATTGCTGTGAAGATCTAACCGAAACACATCAAATTTTATATTGTGCGGCTATTGCAGCATGCCGTTTAGCTTACGTAAACTTCCCTAACCACGAGCGAACCGGACAACCGAAACCAGCTGTACCAATCTGGCAGCGCAGAATTCAGCGTCGAATTGACGATGCCAGGGTTCTCATTGGTAAACTAAGCTGTTTCAGAGAAGGTAATACTAGACCAAGAGTAATGCGCTATGTGAGGAAAGCTTTTTCGGGATCCGACATCAACCCCCGTGATTATGTAGCTTGTGTCACGGAGCGCATCGACTACTTAAAGCAGAAAGTTTATGCATGGGCAAACCGTATACGTAGATATAAACAGCGAGTGGACCGATACACACAGAACCACATGTTTCAAAATGACCAAAAGTGGGTGTATAGAGGTTGGGAACGTTCGGAACAAGGTGTGAGTGACGAGCAACTGCCGGACAATGATGCTGTGTGCACATTCTGGTCGAATATTTGGTCGGTGCCCGTTACTCACACTGAAGGTGATTGGATTGAGGAGATCAAAAGAATATGTGAATCAATTCAAGAAATGGGGGAAGTTACGATCAGCCCCAAAGACGTAGCCGATGCAGTCCAGTCTTTATCAAACTGGAAATCACCGGGTCCTGATGGACTACACAATTTTTGGCTGAAGTGGTTACGCACCTCGCATGCTCGATTGGCCTCTCAATTCCAGTCGTCCTTAGAATCTGGCTCGTTACCATCATTTTTAATGACAGGAATCACCCACCTGCTCCATAAATCAGGTAGTACCATGGACCCAAAAAATTATAGACCAATTACATGCTTACCAACGATGTATAAACTTCTTACATCCATACTGAGGGCAAAAATTTCTATGCATATTAACAACAACGTAATCATGTCTGCATCTCAAAATGGCTGTAAGAATGGGTCCCGTGGTACTAAGGAGCTGCTCCTTATTGATATGACCATTAGCCAACAGGTTCGTCGTTCCCGTAAGAATCTGTCGACATGCTGGATTGATTATAAGAAGGCATACGACTCGGTACCACATACATGGCTTATGAGGGTATTAGAATTATATAAAGTAAACTCAACCCTCCGCATCTTTCTAAAGTCAATTATGGGGCAATGGAAAACGGTCTTACATTACCCTAGAGGTCGACAGATTCCAGGAAACGATGAACCAATAAGGATTGAGCGTGGTATATTCCAGGGCGATAGCTTGAGCCCACTTTGGTTTTGTTTGGCATTAAACCCTCTGAGCACTTTACTGGAAAGTTCAGGGCTCGGTTACCGATTGAGGAGAGGGGGTCAGGTTATCTCTCACCTCCTTTACATGGATGATCTGAAACTGTTTGCTCCTAGCGAATTGCAACTAACAGAACTACTAAATGTAACCCAAAACTTTAGTAATTCTATTAGGATGGAATTTGGTATTGACAAATGTGCTGTCATGCATGTCAAAAGAGGAAATATTGTGGAATCTGTTGGAATTCAACTCTCGGATTCCATAAATATTAGATCCCTCACCCCAACTGAGAACTATAAGTATTTGGGTATGTCGGAGGCGTTAGGCATTCACGAAGCTGACATGAAGAAATCACTACTGGACCGATTCTATGGCCGGCTCAAAAAAGTACTAAAGAGCCTACTGACTGGTGGTAATAAGGTACGCGCCTATAATGGATGGGTCATGCCGGTGTTAATGTACTCCTTTGGCATACTAAAGTGGACTCAGAGGGAATTGGAAATTACAGATAGAAAAGTTCGTACATTGCTCACCTCATATCGAATGCATCACCCACGGTCATCGATAATGAGGCTATACATCCCTAGAAAATGTGGGGGTCGAGGCTTCTTGAATGCCAAAACCCTCCACAATCGCGAAGTATACAAGATCAGAGAGTATTTTCGCTCTACCGAAGTGGGTATGCATCGAGATGTGGTGGCAGTGGACAAAGGACTAACCGCGCTCTCCTTAGCGAAAGAGAACTGGCGTAAACCTGTGGTACTCACTACCAATGATCGCAGGGAGATATGGCAAAGCAAGGAGCTCCATGGTCACTTTTACCGGGCCCTACATGGCCCTGACGTAGACCTTGAAGCCTCTCTGGCTTGGCTACGCTTTGGTGATCTCTTCGGGGAAACCGAAGGCTTTGTCTGTGCAATTATGGATGAAGTTATGATGACGAACAACTATCGAAAATATATTTTAAGAGACGGCACGGTTGACATCTGTCGGGCATGCCACCGCCCGGGTGAATCTCTGAGACATATTATCTCTGGTTGTTCTCATCTAGCTAACGGTGAGTACTTACACAGACACAACCAAGTAGCCAAGATCATACACCAACAACTTGCTTTGAAGTATAACCTTGTGGACTCGGAGGTGCCGTACTACAAGTATTCGCCCGACCCAGTTCTAGAAAATGGTCATGTCACGTTGTACTGGGATCGATCTATCATCACAGACAGGTGTATAACCGCTAATAAACCGGATATAGTGCTGATAGATCGATTAGAGCGCCGCAAAATGATTGTAGATATTACTGTCCCGCATGATGGGAATCTCGTGAAAGCCGAAAAAGACAAACAAATAAAATATTTGGACTTGGCTCACGAGATTGTCAGCATGTGGGATGTGGACTCTGCAATCATTGTGCCGATAGTAATAACGACCAATGGCCTAATGGCAAAGAGCCTCGACCAACACCTCAAGAGGCTCTCGTTAGACGGTTGGATCAAGTGCCTGATACAGAAAGCAGTACTGCTCGAAACGGCACGTATTGTGAGGAGATTTCTTTCTCTGGGACCCTAGCCACCGGTACCTTGGCCCCTGATCCCGATACCGGTGGGCCCCTATATTTTATATTTTTAAATATGTTTTTTTTTTATATATATATTTAAAAATGTAATATATGGATGAATTTCAAATAAGAATATCAATATCAATGACGAATTTTATTCGGCAAAACCGTCTTGTCTCGTACGTCGTTCTTGTTCTCCATCTTAGACTATCTGTCCCCTTTCTGCTTACCGCTCTCTCTCACTCACGCTTACGTTGTATGTTTTATGCAATAATGTAAAGCGGTAATATTAACTGAATGTGCTAATGAAAGCCGTGGTGGCCGAGTGGTTCGAGCAGTTGCCTGCGACGCAAAGGTCGCAAGTTCGAATCCTGACTGTACCAATGAGTTTTTCTGAACTTAAGTACAGTGATTAGTCACACCACGAGCTTTACGGTGAAGGAAAACATCGAGAGGAAACCTGCATACGTCTGAGAAGAAATTCAAAGGCGTATGTATAGTCGTGCTTGAGTAACGGCGATGGACTCGCCATCTGTCACGTTGGCACCTAATATACCTCTGGCGGAAAGTGGGTGTGTGGGTATTACCTAAACACCTCTGCCTACCCCTTCGGGGACCCTTGTGGGAAGGCGTGAGGATATATATTTGTGTAAATTAAATAAAGCATATAGGAATTTTATATTTCTCTATTGTAAATATCTTTTAGCCTGCCATGAATATCTCTACACCACCCAAAGGTTAACTGGTATAGAATGCCTTCGGCACTAAGTTCGCCTTTGCAATAATGTTTGCAGGAAGTTTTAATAAAATAAAAAAAATAAAAATACGTACAATAAATATCATCACACCTAAAACACATCTATCGGAAAGTGGGTGTGTGGGTATTACCTAAACACCTCTGCCTACTCCTTCGGGGACCCTTGTGGGAAGGCGTGAGGATATATTATTATTATATCATCACGCCGAGTTCCTAACGGGGTAGAGAGAGCGCCAGTTCTCTCTAGACTTACATACCTCTTTCGCTTCGTCCACATTCATCAGTCTCTCCATACATGCTCGTCGTTCGAGTACACGTTTTGTCGATATTTTACTACGATATATCGTTCACATCCCTAGCGGGTACCACGAATAGCCCACCACGAGGCGCGGTTTTTGTTACCAAAGGAATTCTTTAATAACTTGATTTTAGTTGTTAATCCAAGGAGTTTGGTTTTTACTTAAAAAACGTAAAATGCTCCGAATTACTGAGCCTTAAATGAAAGTCTAGACTAGGCTCTGGACTCTCTAGACTATCAGACTCGCGCACATTCATACATGCTGGTTTCGAGTACTCTTAACGTTCCCGTCCTTCAGAGTCCGATCTATTTGATCCAGGTAGTTGGAACGTGGCCTTCCTCTGCCTCTTCTTGCACACACTTTTGCTTTGTATATCTGTTTCGTCAATCTTTCTTCACTCATCCTTTCTATGTGTCCAAACCAACGTAACATGCCTTTCTTCATCTTTACAATCACGCCCTCATTCACGCCAGTTGATTTGCGAATCTCTTCATTGCGGATTCGATCTTGTATCTCTACGCAGCAGATGTCGAAACTAAAGCATCTCAACTGAACTAATAATTGTATACTTCGTCTGATTTAAAACTTATATTTAAGGACGTTTTATATGTAACTTACGTGACGCATCGTGAGGCGCGTGTGAAGGATGGAACTTCCTTTTAAATAAATCTGTTGAACGTTTTCGCTTGTCTACACTTTGTAAAGTGATTGTGTACATTGATGCGTGAAGGAATAGGTAGAATTCTGGACGTGGCAATGTTGACGATGTTTTTAAAGTTATATCTAACTAAGTTTATTTATATATTATAATGCAGAAGAGATTAATTTAAGTGAGAAATTGGCTCGAAATTTTTCGTTTATAGTGAAGACTATATAACAACTTGTCTCATCGGGAAAAACCGCGGGAAAGATCTAGTTAAATATTATCTGGTTTATTTTTAGGTGGATTTCGGTTTTATCTTTTTTTTTTCAGAAGGCGATTAGTATTTATTTTTCGATGACAGTATGTATAATTTTTAGAATTCCTCCTTATTTTTTTTTTAAATACTCCAACTACTAAACTCAAAATAATTACAAAACATACAATACAAACCGCATCCATTTACTACCACATCTTAGCCCATTCCATATTCAATTCACGTGCGCTCGCTCCCCCTTATAAATTTAAATAAAGCTCATTTATTCTCGACCCTATTCAATGGAGTTAAGGATTATCTAACTTTGCACTTTTCCAGAAACACTGATTAAGAAAAGTCGACCATATTCATTTCAAGTTAGGGTTGATATCACTTTGTGTGGTAAAGTAATAGTACGAATTGATTTTCCTTTGTATTTGATTTCTTCTTATGGAAAGTAGCTTATTTCGAGGGAGTGGTGCCAAATGTACGTACACATACTAGGTGGTAGGCCTCTTATTGCAACAGTCCGGCTAGGTAGGCACCACCGCAGTGTCAGATATCCTGCCAAGCACTAGTGTACGTACACATACTAGGTGGTAGGCCTCTTATTGCAACAGTCCGGCTAGGTGACCACCGCAGTGTCAGATATCCTGCCAAGCACTAGTGTACGTACACATACTAGGTGGTAGGCCTCTTATTGCAACAGTCCGGCTAGGTGACCACCGCAGTGTCAGATATCCTGCCAAGCACTAGTGTACGAACACATACTAGGTGGTAGGCCTCTTATTGCAACAGTCCGGCTAGGTGACCACCGCAGTGTCAGATATCCTGCCAAGCACTAGTGTACGTACACATACTAGGTGGTAGGCCTCTTATTGCAACAGTCCGGCTAGGTAGGCACCACCGCAGTGTCAGATATCCTGCCAAGCACTAGTGTACGTACACATACTAGGTGGTAGGCCTCTTATTGCAACAGTCCGGCTAGGTAGGCACCACCGCAGTGTCAGATATCCTGCCAAGCACTAGTGTACGTACACATACTAGGTGGTAGGCCTCTTATTGCAACAGTCCGGCTAGGTAGGCACCACCGCAGTGTCAGATATCCTGCCAAGCACTAGTGTACGTACACATACTAGGTGGTAGGCCTCTTATTGCAACAGTCCGGCTAGGTAGGCACCACCGCAGTGTCAGATATCCTGCCAAGCACTAGTGTACGTACACATACTAGGTGGTAGGCCTCTTATTGCAACAGTCCGGCTCACCACCGCGGTGTCGGATATCGCCAGCACTGGTGTACGCCCCAGGTGGTAGGCCTCTTATTGCAACAGTCAGGTAGACGCCACCGCGGTGTCAGATGTCTGCCGAAGCGCTGGTGTGCGTACTAGGTGGTAGGCCTCTTATTGCAACAGTCCGGCTGGGTAGGCACCACCGCAGTGTCAGATATCCTGCCAAGCACTAGTGTACGTACACATACTAGGTGGTAGGCCTCTTATTGCAACAGTCCGGCTAGGTAGGCACCACCGCAGTGTCAGATATCCTGCCAAGCACTAGTGTACGTACGCATACTAGGTGGTAGGCCTCTTATTGCAACAGTCCGGCTAGGTAGGCACCACCGCAGTGTCAGATATCCTGCCAAGCACTAGTGTACGTACACATACTAGGTGGTAGGCCTCTTATTGCAACAGTCCGGCTAGGTAGGCACCACCGCGGTGTCAGATATCCTGCCAAGCACTAGTGTACGTACACATACTAGGTGGTAGGCCTCTTATTGCAACAGTCCGGCTAGGTAGGCACCACCGCAGTGTCAGATATCCTGCCAAGCACTAGTGTACGTACACATACTAGGTGGTAGGCCTCTTATTGCAACAGTCCGGCTAGGTGACCACCGCAGTGTCAGATATCCCGCCAAGCACTAGTGT
>JACCPG010003689.1:0-20935 GCA_016069955.1 Drepana arcuata
TTGATATTTCCTTTGTGTGACAATAATAATATTTTACTTAATTATTATATGAGCCGTGGTGGCCGAGTGGTTCGGGCAGTTGCATGCGCCACAAAGATCGCAAGGAATCCCGACTGTACCAATGAGTTTTTCTGAACTAAGTACAGTGATTAGTCACACCACGAGCTTTACGGTGAAGGAAAACATCGAGAGGAAATCTGCATACGTCTGAGAAGAAATTCAAAGGCGTATGTCTAGTCGTGCTTGAGTAACGGCGATGTCTCGCCGTCTGTCACGTTGGCACCTAATATACCTCTGGCTGAAAGTGGGTGTGTGGGTATTACCTATACACCTCTGCCTACCCCTTCGGGGACCCTTGTGGGAAGGCGTGAGGATATATTATTATTATTATTATTATTTATTATATAAATATCAATAAATATCATATAATACACATAAATATTATTCAGTTTCTGCATGACGGTAGTAAAGCTGCTTCACTTTTGCTTTAAATGTGTCACGGCTATAACACATCCTGATTTCCGGGGGGAGCAAATTCCAGAGTAAGACAGTATTATATGGTCGCGGATGACGCCGCGGGCGAAAGCTAGTGAATGCCATATAATGTTATATAGGTACCTGGTACCCGTTGATGGTGCGGTAGTGCGGCTCGAGGCAGAGCGCGGCCAGCGAGCACACCTGCGCCGTGCGGTCCCAGCCGTCGCTGCAGTGCACGCACACGCTCACGCCGCTCTCGATGGCGCACGCGATCCACCACGACGTGTCCAGGATCGACCTTCAACACACAACACTCTATAGAACTCAAGTCATCGACAACTCAATCAATTACAAATAATAGGAAAATCAATTGAAATCAAACCATCGGAAGCACAATCGATCTCAAATCATCAAGAACTCGAGAGACAGGCAAATATAATAAGCAGTGTTGAGATTTTCCACTTATATATACTACTAGCATACGCGGCCACGCGTTGCTGTGGCTAAGGTTTTTATTATATATCATTGTAAAAATAATATCATACCAAAAATAATATTTTTACTAAGTTTCATACCTATGGATGCAATTGTTGAAAATCGTATTTTTTTATTTAACGCTCCCGCGCTTTCCACCTTGCGGGTGGAGTTTCATAAAATCCGTTCTTAGCTGACCTCCATACCTACTCCTACCAAATTTCAAGTTAATCGGCCTTATAGTTCCTGAGATTTCGTGATGAGTGAGTTCACAAATCAGGACAAAGTTAAAGAAACCGCATTAAAAACTTACTTGATGTGTTTGAGCCACCCCGAGGACTCAAGCCCGTTGAGGAACGAAGACATTGTTGGACTATTCTGTTCGCACGCTGTAATGAGAAAATATATCAAAAACTGGAACTAGATATATACACTTCTCATCAGAAAAATCCTAAACACCTTGTAAGCTTATGTGTTGTAAGGATAATCTGATGAGAAGTATATATGAGTGTTACTACATTTAACATGGGAGCCGAGATGGCAGAGTGGTTACAGTTGTCGCCTACATCGCAATGGTTACAAGCTCTAATCCAGGCAGTCCGTAGCAATGTGTAGTTTACTGAACGTAAATAAGTATTAGCAACTATTATTTAGCACACCACGAACTTAACGGTGATGCAAAAAAACATTGTAACAGATAGTGAGTCCGTCGCCGTTTATCAAGCTCAACTTTAGCTACGTTTTTTAATTTTCCTAACACATGTTTCCTCACGACCACGATAAACCACTATACTAGTTCAGGGAAACTCATTGATTCAGACCATCAGAGTAAGAACATGCGATACTTGCTTTAGGCCTGAGAAATATCTGAATGTATTAGTTTCAGTAGATAAAGCTAGTGCCGTACACGAAGACGCGACCCACTATTCCTCATAGTTTATAGTGTAAGTGCAACCTTCCAGTAATGTTTGACTTTTATCGATCACACTGATTACCTATGAGTGCACACGCTCACTACAATTAATAGACGCGGGTCATACTCCCCGCATGCTGCGACCCCCTCGACTAGAAGTTGGTGGGGCGCGTCTTCGTGTATGGCACTATGTATACAAAGTAAGTGTGTATTACTCTCAACAAGTTTTTGCAAGCTCTTCCTCATGACGTGTATGTTCCCAATGCCCATGAACTGAAACTTGATATTCTCATAGAAGGCTTCGTTCTCGTAACCCTTGCCGGCGGCACGGTTCACCATCGCGTTTATCTGCAAACATATATACTGAGTTTCGCAAAATTTTACAGACTCAATTTTGTAAAATGAAAATCGGTAAGATGACATTTAGTAGTAAGACACATTTCGGTATTAAGATGAGATATGGCTAGATGTGTTGTCCCGTGTATTTATTACTTTATATGCAAGAAGGTATATAAAATAATAATGTATAGAGCCGTGGTGGCCGAGTGGTTCGAGTAGTTGCCTGCGACACAAAGATCGCAAGTTCGAATCCCGACTGTTTCAAAGAGGTTTTCTGAAGATAAGTACACCACGATTAGTCCCACCACGAGCTTTACGGTGAAGGAAAACATCGAGAGGAAATCTGCAAACACGTGGGAAAAAAATCAAAGGCGTATGTATAGTCGTGCTGTGCTTGAAAGTGTGTGTGTGGGTACTACTATACACCTCTACCAACCCCTTTCTTTAGGCGTGAGGATATAATGTATACTGTAGTGTTTTCTTTGGTGAGGTGAGATTTTTGATCACCGCTTTTTGCTTAAATAATCACGAGTACAGAATAATTAGATACTCACCCTAGGCCTAGTGTCGACCACATACATGTACCCGCAGTTAGGATTCGCGCGCCTGATCAAGTCGAGCATTTGTTCATCTTCCATGCATCTGAGGATCCAAAGACCGTATACATTACTTGATAATAATAGTACTTTGTACTTTGCTTTACGTTAGAGAAGAAACCCGAAGTGATTGTGAGAGGTTCCCTCTCACCATCCGTCACGTTGACACCTCAATATATCTCCGGTGAAAAGTAAAGAAAAACTCATTGGTAGGTGCAGTCGCGATTCGAACATGCAATCTTTGTGTTGCAGGCAACTAGTCGAACTCGGCCACCACGATTCTATTGATCATATACGATTAATGTAAGCCCAGTATGCCATATTTTTGGGTTAAAAAAGCACAGGTATTTTACCTCGCAGAGAAGCCACTCAAGGGCTGGCTGCAGCGAGCTATGGCTGCCTTGTTGTGGTGCAGATAGGCCAGGGCAGGTAGTCGGCCACGTGACCTGAAGCTCGCGCTCCCGAGCAGTACGGCGGTGGACGCTCGAGCCGGCACATACACGTCACTGGGATAGGTGTCGCACAGCTGAAAACATACGCACCTAATATATACTAATATTATATACTGAAGAGTTTGCTTGTTTGCTTGAACGCGATAGTCTCAGGAACTACTGCTTAATCCGATTTAAAACAATATTTTGTAGGTAGCCCGATTATTGAGGAAGGCTATAGCCACTTATAACATCACGCTACGACCAATAGGTGCCGAGTTTCAATGAAAAAAACGTTGCAAAACCGGGGAAACTGTATGTTTTATTCCAAAATAATCTAATTTTACGCGGATAAACCGCAGGGTACAAGCTTTTTGATTAAATTAACAATAACTCCTTAGTATTACACGTACATATTCATATATGTACGTATGCAACCCGCCACTAAATATCTGCAGAGTGAAACGCAGAATGGTTTGTGATAACCCATTTCGGTATTGTGAAGTAAAGAGAAGTATGGCATATCGGGTTACCGTTCGAATTTTGGCGCGTCTTCGTGGATGACACTATCTATAACACTTACCTCATAATCTTTGTTGGCTGTGCACAGCACCCACTGGTCGTTAGGTACATTCATTCTTTGGTACTCAGTCTGCATGTCGAAGAAATTCCAACCGGCAGACTTGGGCAGGTCGTCTGGGGTAGATTTGTAGTGGAAGCAGTATAACTCATCGATGTGAACTGTATACACAAGTAAAAGTAGTACGATTAATATATATATTGCATTTAGTCGGTTTATACAGTCTCTTAGAGATCTCATTATAGACTAAAGCCTTCCTCAAAAGGGCTATCCACTTACCTCATGAGATTACCTTATCGCCCAATTATACACAAAAGCTCCTCAAAACTGAAGGTAAGGCCAAGATAAGGACTTTAGAAATATGAATCTTCATTCTATTATATTCAATTTATGACTCTTTTGAGAAAACCATTCCGCTTAACCGATTTTTGTCTTGTCGACAGTATTCTTGACTAACGAATTTTTTTTCATTGAACGAGCCTTTGCCCAATTCAATGGGATAAAATTCCTTTATTTTGGATTATCTTTTTTGTTGTAACATCAACCACGAGATTACAGCATTAAGAAAATCTTAACGATAAATATACCCTATATCTGCCTACCCCTTCGGGGACCCTTGTGGGAAGGCGTGAGGATATATATATATATATATATATATACCAAAGCACTTTCTCATAAATGATCATCACAGAATATTTAAAAAAATATTTAGAATTGAAAGGTAATAACTGTCTGCATATCGACGTAATTAAGTAATCTTGCCAAATTCAGTTCTAGCTTAACCAAATGTCCAGGTGTTTAGGAGAGATGCAGTAACTCACCCGGTTGGCTCAGCCTGAGCAGTGTCTGATGCATCTCGTGGCAGTCCCTCTCCCTCGGTATCACAAAGAACACTGACTGAAATGTTTTCGTCCTCACGAGCAGCGGGGATCCCGTCGTGGTGATGGGCAGCCTTTCCACTGACGATATGTGCATTAGCAGTATCTGAGACAATAGTATTAGGTTTGTTATCATTACGTGCCATTCGATCAATGTGTAACAGTTTAGGTAACAATGCAGCCGTGCAGTCATCGGATCTGTTTTCGTCACATCGTATGCAGAGAAATGAAGTCATGATGAGATGATATGAAAGCTAACATCTATACGTAACAATGATGAGATGACAGCGTACCCTTTTAAATTGTTCGATGTATCCAAATGCGTATGTAAATTGATGTTTGAGAGTCGGCGACGGAATCACCATCTGTCGTTACCATGTTCGATTGACAAGACCCAAGAGAAAGTATATTATATTATTATGGTAAGACAAATGAATTTGTTCTACATACCCATGTCTCCTTGCGCATCTCATGGTCGACGAATATGAGGTGCGTAGTCGCGAAGTACAGCGTGCCTTTTGATGGATTCCGCAGATTATATTTGTCCAGTAGTTGCACATTCTCCAACTGTAACATAGAAAGATAATTTATTTAACTAAAATATACTGCATAACTTATTATAATTCAGCGAAATTATCATGAATACGGACTGCTTAAACTGCTAACACGGGATGGGAATAAATTGTATTCGTTCATAAACACCGTAAATTAAGGTCCTCATATTCCTCTCATGATTAAGTGCAGATATGCTGATATTAAGGTGCCAACGTGACGGATGGCGAGTCCATCGCCGTTTCTCAAACACGACTATATAAAAGACTTTGAATTTCTTCTCAAACATAATATGTAGGTTTCCGTTCTCCGTTGAACTTCTTATTCATATCTAATTTCTGAGTAATCATTGGTGTTGCAGGGTCCAGCTTGAACCCCACTTGGCCGCCAACGATCTGTATATTTAATCTAATTTAAATTAGTAAAGCAGCGGGGCTCTGTTGCAAATCTATATAGCTCTAAAGTTGCCACACAGTTGGTCACACTACTAACGAGATAGATTACTAAATTGCTTTGTGCGAGACGTAGGGGATTATCCCCTCAAGAGCGATTTGAAGTCAAAGACGACTCGAAGTTACCTTATAAATTATCATCTAGGGACTTACATGTTTGTTTGTTCTACTGGAAATTACATCCATTAAGTTACAAACCGCCTTCTCTATACCTCTTATATCTCCACATAAGTTTTGTAGTGTATGTACTATCCGAGGATTATATTACGTACCAACTTCGTGCTCCCAATTCTTAGAGCTGGATGGATTCAATCTAGGTAAGATCAAATCTATCGAGCACCATCAATGGGATCATTAAGAATACTAGAAACCCGTGAACATGTATAAAGATTGAGGATGGCTTATCCATGTGGATGAAGCGAAACAGGTCTATAATTCTAGAGAAAACGCTTAGCACGGCCATCAGTCATACAACCATTTTAGTGATGTTAAGTCAAATGGAAAATATTTTGGTACCTATGCCTCGTTAGATTAATTAGTAGGCAAGAGAGAGGACATACTACCAATATGAGATGGATTATATAATAAAAGTAAATATTTATTGTCACACAATGAAGATATCAAAATATTTATAAATCTCATACATACATACATATCATCACGCCAAGTCCCTAACGGGGTAGGCAGAGAGTATAGAGCGCCAGTTCTCTCTAGACTTACATACCTCTTTCGCTTCGTCCACATTCATCAGTCTCTTCATACATGCTCGTCGGTTTCGAGTACTCTTAACGTTCCGTCCTTCAGAGTCCGATCTATTTGATCCAGGTAGTTGGAACGTGGCCTTCCTCTGCCTCTTCTTGCACACACTTTTGCTTTGTATATCTGTTTCGTCAATCTTTCTTCACTCATCCTTTCTATGTGTCCAAACCAGCGTAACATGCCTTTCTTCATCTTTACAATCACGCCCTCATTCACGCCAGTTGATTTGCGAATCTCTTCATTGCGGATTCGATCTAATATCGTTACGCCGCACATTTTTCAAAGAGATCGCATCTCGACTGCATTCAAACTATTTTCATACTTCCTCTGACATACCCAGGATTCGCTGCCATACAATAAGGTAGGTACCAATATCGCGTTGTGGATAGCAACTCGAGCATTCTTGCTCAGACTTTTACTGCCCATCAACGCCGACATGGCTCCATTCACCTTATTTCCGGCAGTTATCCTTCTTTCAATATCTTTTCATACTTTCCATCTCGTGTGAACATGCTTCCAAGATATACAAATTCATTCACTTGCTCTAGAATTTGCCCATTTACCGATATAGCACACTCGGTCACTTGTTCATCTCTTTCGAATACCAGAACCTTAGTCTTGCCAGCGTTTAGGCGCAGCCCCTTCTTTTCACATTCTACTTTCATTATGGTAACTAGTGACTGCAGTTCGCCCTCTGATGACGCTAGTAAAACCGCGTCATCGGCGTATAATAGGCAGTTGACCACTAAGTTTCCCATTTTCACTCCACATCCGTTCGTTCTTAGGGCTCTCAGACAGTTATCTAGATATATAATGAACAGCCAGGCAGACATGATACACCCTTGTTTGACCCCCGACTTCACATCAAACCAGGGTGACATCTCACCATTAACCTTAACGCACGCCCCGCTATCACTATAGAGTGATTTCACGGCATGCAGTAGGGAACTGCTCACTCCATATCCAGGCAACACGTCCCAGAGTTCCTTTCGTACGACTCTATCAAATGCCTTCTCCAAGTCGACGAAAGCGCAGAAAACCTTTTGGTTAATATCCAAAAACTTTTCCGCGATTCCGCGAAGCGAGAAGGTTTGATCCATACATCCTCTTCCTGGTCTAAATCCACCTTGGGATTCCCAGAGAAAACTTTCGGATCGCTCTTGCATTCTTATCGTCAGGATCTTCGTATACACTTTACTAGCTAAGCTGACCAAGCTGATGGCTCTGTAGTTTGAGCAGTCAAATCGTGATCCCTTTCCTTTATAGAAAGGCACGATGACTGCTCGCCTCCAGTCGTCCGGAACATCACCCTTTTCCCAGCAAAGATTGCATAGCAAATAGATGACGTACCAGACCGCTGGTCCACCGTACTTGATCATCTCAGCCGTAATCCCATCTATTCCCGCAGCTTTTCCACATTTCAGACTTCTTATCGCACTTACAATCTCTCCCATACTTATTTTATCCGCTATAGGATCCTCGACAGATTCTGTTGGAGGCAGCTCTGTGAGTAGATCAGCGGCATCATCATCATACATATCTTTGTAAAATTCACTCCTTTCTTTTTTCAATTCATTCATTCACTTTGTAAAATTTATAAATCTCAATTTCTAGATTACCAGTCTACTGCGGTAAGGTGAAACTTAATTACTCGAAGGTGGTTTAGAAGCTTAATGCCCAACTTAAAATGACATAGACGCAAAAAGTTCACTTTCTGCACCTTAGTAGAGACGTCCTGGCAATAGCTGAATAGAACGTAGCATTTTTGTACTGGTAATGTACACATAAAACTTGTTCATAGTGCACATAGAATTGTAATTGAAGTATCTCGCCCAATCAATTTACGGAGGTCAAGCCTTAATTAATTGTGCTCTCGGTAATCAATTGTTGGTAAGCAGCTGCAGATGATATCGGGGAGGCGGACCAACTGGAAATAAAAGCGAAACGTCGGTAACATTGTTTTGCTTGGACTCTAAGTAAGTGTTTAGATTCGATGCATGATGAAGCAATTTCGTGCGGGATATTTGTGATTTAAAAACAAATGAATATTTTCTCACGCCTTCACATAAAGGATACCCGAAGTGATAGGCAGGGGTGTGCAGGTAGTACCCGCAAACCTCCTTTCTGCTGGAAATATTTTAGGTGCCAACATAACACTACCCGGATTTTAAAAATTTTTGCTCAGTTTACGCTACGCCCCAGGATTTTATGTTTAGCCTGATTAATCTAGGAGATCTCTTCATCAATTTAGTCTAAATGGATGAATAGGGTGTTGTGATGAGCGGCACGTATTACCTACCTAATTATTTCCTGGGATAATATTACAGATAGCGATAAACTGTAATCAATTTGCAAGATGAAACAATAAATAAAACCCAACGGCCCCGCGTTTATGTCCTCGAACTAGCACCTATGATCTCGAGTGCCGTTATCCTGTTCTTTAATTAAATGCAAAACGAACCCTCGCTGGGTTGTTTATCTTGCCACCGGAGCTCACGGTCTCTGAAGGAAGGTTTGTGTTAATTCTCCTCGTCATATTTATTTAAAAACGTTTTGCTACTCGAAATGTTTATTTTTTAGAACTCGCCAAGTGAAGGGCCAAACAGTAGCCGAAATCATAATATTTGAATTGGAAATTAAATTCCGAAAATTGTGATTCGATGGTTATAATATATAAACACGTATTTTGGGTTGGTTTTGAGAGGTTATTGAATATTTAGCTATATGCTTAATATTTGGCTTGCGTTGATATGTATTTAATACATTTCACACATCCATAATATTTATTAAATAGTGTAAGTAGCTTGTATTTGTATGCGGTTCTTCAAGAAAGGAGTTATGATATTTTTGAAGGATCGCCATTGCGCTGCTGATACACTCACTTTGGTGATGCAGGCGACATCTTAGTAGAGTTAAAACAAACGGTTAAGGATTGGAATGAAAATTAGTTCCCAACAAACAAGCCCATATAAAATATCACTCCTAGAAAGTCCTCCAAGAAATTATAGTACAATTTCCACAAAGTGTATCGTATCCTATACAATAGTATCAGATCAATAAGCCAGGTTAAAGGTAAAAAAAAAAACAATATGATCAATTACCTAGCAACTGTAGAACAAGTGTTAACAAAAGGACGCACTTAAATGTGCCAAAGACTAAGAATAACAAATAAGGTTTACTGACGCAGAAAATTGTCCACGACACAAGATTTTAAATATAGTCTTATATGCTTTCTCACAATGGTCCAAGAAGCGAATAACACAACTTTCGCCAGTTATATTTACGAACCAACATAATAGATTCAGAGTCTCTCATTGTTTCCCAAGCACAACTATACATACATACGCTTTTAAATGACTTCATAGAGGTGTGCAGGTTCCCTCTCGATGTTTCCTTTCACCGTAAAGCCGTTTAATAAAATATAATAATAATGTAATATATCCTCACGCCTTCCAACAAGGGTCCCCGAAGGGGTAGGCAGAGGTGTATAGGTAATACCCACACACCCACTTTCCGCCAGAGGTATATTAGGTGCCAACGTGACAGATGGCGAGTCCATCGCCGTTACTCCATCACGACTATACATAAGCCTTTGAATTTCTTCTCAGACGTATGCAGGTTTCCTCTCGATGTTTTCCTTCACCGTAAAGCTCGTGGTGTGACTAATCACTGTACTTAAGTTCAGAAAAAACTCATTGGTACAGTCGGGATTCGAACTTGCGACCTTTGCGTCGCAGGCAACTGCTCGAACCACACGGCCACCACGGCTGTTTAATAAAATGGTGTGTTTAAACACTATTTAGCACTAAATCTCAGTGGCAACGTCGCGACTCAAACCTATCTATTTTATAGACGACTACCACTCAACCACCAGGGTTCTAAACATTTAAATATTGTACGCAAAGTTACACGAACATGACAGAACAGTATTTCAGTGCACGGTTAAAAGTTGAAAAAGAAAAAACAGAAAAATACATAAAATTTTATAAATTTAAATTCTGTACAGAAGAATTGTAGGCGTATAAAAGAAACAAAGAATTTCCCTTAGAGAAATTAAAGGCTGCTAAAGATAAGATAACTGAGTTGCCGCTTTTCTCTTACACCACATCAGATTCAAGTTTGAACGACGCGGCGGCGCAAAAAGAGATTAGAGTGATAAGTCAGAAATGTTCATTTCGCCATAGAACCGTAGCTAAAACAATTGAAATATAACAATACAATACAATTAAGTTTCAAATGATACGTATGATTAACTGACATTTTAGTAGATAAAGCTTTAAAGGGTTGGAAAACATTATACAGTGATGCTGTGATGGCCAGTGGTTTAAGTAGTCGCCTGAGGTATAAAGGTCGCGGATTCAGACGCGGCGGTTTCAATCAACGAAACTGAAATTAGGTACAATTTAGGTTAGGTGCAGGAGTTTATAAACACGATGTTTTTCAAGTAAGGGAAAGAACTCTATAACTGCATATATTTAAGTAGAAATAAAAGAGAAAATACTACGAAGTCATCTGTCTCGTTGGCACAAAAATATTCTACGGCGAAAATGGGGAGGGTGTGTAACACATACGCCTACCCTTCGGATAGTCTGGTGAGTACATAAGTATATACTTTGAATATAATAAGACCCAAACAAACAACCAATACGCTAATATTGTAAATGTCTGATACATCTATTCCTCACAAAAATTACACACTCATTTTCCACGCAGACTACTTCACATATAATAAATATACATATAGTAAATACATTGCGATGTGTAGGTACAGGACTGAGAACGGAACGTGTATTGGACTGACATATTCCATTTCACCGTCCATATGTACCTTCTATACTAAACACATCAAAGCGATACTGTTGTCCTCAAGACACTCGATACTCTATTGAACTGGCACAGAATATACATTTCGCATCACCTTGAGTACTCTGTGTCCACCAACAATGGAATTAGGAAAAATAAACCTTGAATCACCGGTAAAGAAATATGTACACCACAAAAGTGTTTGATTGGTCAATTTGTAGTAACAATAGTAGATAGAGGAGCGGTTTTATGAGAGCTAGGTTACCTTTTATATAATATCTTAACACCGTCCCACAACGAGACCCCGATGGAGTAGGTAGAGGTATGTGCGTAGTACCTACCCACACATCAACTTTTCGCCGGAGACATGTTTTAGGTGCCAACGTGAAATGGCGATTGGCGAGTCCATCGCCGCTACCCAAGCACTAGTTATACCTACATACATATGTACTTCGTCTTTGTATTTCTTCTCTCGTTATTTTCCTACACCGTACGGCTCGTAGTGTGACTAATATCTGTACTTAAGTTCAGAAAAAACTCATTGGTGCAGTCGGGATTCGACCTTGCAATCTTTGTGCAGGCAAGTACTCGAACCACTCGGCCACCATGGCTTTACTAGTAGGATAATAACTTAAATATTCACCCCTATATTGTCATTACTTATACCACTCACAATTTGCCAGCAACAGGTAGAAAAACATGAAGAGTACATTCTATTTACTCGTGTACGTACCTACCAACGTATAAGGATCTCGACGCGTGACGAAATGGATCTTAAAAGAGCTCTTGACAATCGTGTACGCAAAAAGTAAATAAACCTCATACCGATTTAAATATTTTCTACCAAAAAATAATTCGTCTGGAATAGATTCTAGCCCTTGAGGCCAATAGATTCATTCACTTCAAACAATTCAAACTTCAAACAAACAATCCACTTGTTATGGTATCTCTGAAGTATTATTTAATGTAAATAACTAGCCAAATATCTGTAGAATCAGGTAAATATTGCAAACGCAAATTAGACAAATATTTGTTGAGAAAAGTCGATAAACAAGACCAAATTTGAAGTATCCAAACTGATAACCAGATCTGTCTACATTTCGAATAGAGTATGATGAATATGAAGCGAAAGAAGTCCGTCTCGTAAGGTCTGTCTCTCTATTCTCTTTATCTACCCCCATGATTTAATCAAAGAGATACATACCATCACGGAGGTAGGAGACTTACAGACCTATTTTGCTTTATCTACATTCTTCAATCGTCAGACGAGATATATTTTGATACTAGGGTCCATGCATCCCGCCAATGGTAAGTGGTTATTGCCTCTTACATCAGCGAAAGGACGCTGGCAACATTATGGATATCATTCGAAGAGAACAGCATGATATGTAATATGATGCAGCTCTATTTCAACAATTCCGGTAAACATTCGAAGCATTTTCGTTAGCTAGCTAGAGCATGTAGCCTGCCAGCAACTATTAATGAGTTTTGAAAGTTCGAGCGTGTGCTCTGAAGTTAAGGAATTTGCATTGTGATCGCATTTCGAACTGCTAAACAACAAAAGCGTAATTAACTTATATACCACACGGGTGGCAAACAAGCATGTGGTCCGAGTGATGGTAAGCGGTTACCGCTGTCGATTGAAACCCCTTCTTCGTATTTAAATTCAGTTAAACCAAATGTTAGATACAAAATGTATGCCTGATAATGCCTAAATAAATAACCTGCTTCTGATCCCGCTTTATAAAACTTGAAAACACAAAGACGTCATAATGGATATTTTCCGCCAATTAATTCCTTTATGATTGAATAGTTAGAAACTTTCTCGGGCCCTTTGGGGCAGGGTTTTGTTTTCATGTCCTTCAGGTAAATGAACGGACAGGATTAACGAGGGTAACACAATGCCGCGCTGAATTTTATTTACAACTACCAAAGGAAAACAACATACAACAACATTGGGATCAGTGCTCGTACTACGGTGGGCTATTGCTATCATTATTCAAGAGTACCTACGAAATGGAGATTTATTGACTTCATATACATCTGTCCTCTTCGCACGTCGATGTGTCTATTTATTTTAGTAGCGTTTTATTTACAGACGTCTTTCTGCCCCGATCAAATGATGTATTAGAATTTATATATATATATATATATATAAATATATTAGGGCGATGGACTCGCCATCTGTCACGTTGTCACCTAAAATATATCTCTGGGGGAAGTGGGTATGTGACTACGTATACACTTGTGCCGCCCCTTCGGGGACCCGTTGTGGGAATGCGTGAGGATATAAATATTATATTATAAATATTTTGTTTTTATAAGCTACAAACGAGGTTATAAATACTCTAACGAAATCTGCACGTGAGATACACCCACACTCCGTACACAGCCACAAAGTCCTAAATCCGGGACTACATGAATCATTAAAGGGACCTCTGACCGCGCACTCATTTTACATGACTCAGTGAAACAAGTTCCCTCAAACTGTCAGCAAAGTTCAAATAACATTCTCTACTCTACACAGAATATCGTAATTTAGTTATTCTTATTATTATAGTTAATCTTTGTAAGAGATCAATCATGACATGGATATAACTAGTTCTTCATTAACATTTAAGAAAATGCTTTCTTATTTTTTGTATAGGTAGGAGAAAAAGAGTAGGTGAAGTACCTACCATGATTGGTAGGATTGGTATGATCCGATGATCATAAAAGAAAAATATTACATCATTTATTTCTCTATGAGCCGAATCGCATCCGGCTACGGCCTACTCCCGACACATACCATATCGAGAATCTAGACATCTAACGATATTATTTTAGGCATTTTATCAATTTTTTATTATATGAAAATGTAAGTGCACAAAAGCGAGTGAAGCTAAGGGCAAGAGGTGGTACATTAGCCATGGCTTAAGTAGCTAGTATAATTATAACTATCTAGTATGTATTAATAAATTTCATCGCCTTAGAACTTACACACCAGAAACCTCATGAGACCTTTCTCTCCAGCTAAACCATTAAATATGAAGCCGTGTATCGTACAGATCCCATTTCAAGGACGAGCATAAATAAAAGCATTAAGTTCAAGTGTCTGCACCTTGGAAAGTCTATAAACCTGCTGATAACAGTCGGAAAGTGAAAACAACTTTCTTCTTCATTGGGTTTTGTAGCCCGGAGAAGTAGAGGAGTTTATTTGAGTCAATAACTTATTTTATACAACCTGTTGTTAATCCTTTCAGAATCATAAGAAACTTCAGGCAAATAAAAGAGTTTTGTTTATACTACAAAAGCTGATCGAAGATCGAAACAAAGACAAACAAATCCTAAGGCGATTTTGGAACAATTCTAGCAAAATTTTCTATAGGTAAATCAAGCGGCAAACAAAAATGAAATGATAAGCCATTACCACCGCATATGAAAACTTACAACACCAGAGGTTTCATATCTGCAAAACGTTCTACAAATGTGTGTGTACGCTGGCCTATAGCTGGACAACAATATAGCATTTGGTTGGTCTTGACATCACAAACGAAACATTTTGAGAAACCAGAATACATCGTTAGATGAAATTAATCAATAATAATTTACCTATACCAGCTGATCCGTCCAACTTAGCTGGAACTCACTCCACCATCTAATCGTGAATCAAAATCATACATATCACATATTTCATTACAATCAGTCCAGATGCTGAAGAGTTACGCAATATACACATGTAGGTACAATATGTGTACCAAAACTATCCATCCAATATTATTACTGTGAAAGTTTGTTACGCAACCACACCAGAACGGCGTGACGGTACGCGTAAGCGGCACGACACAGAGATAGAGTAGTGGAGTATAATAATATAATATATCCTCACGCCTTCCCACAAGGGTCCCCGAAGAGGTAGGCAGAGGTGTATAGGTAATACCCACACACCCACTTTCCGCCAGAGGTATCATAGGTGCCAAAGTGACAGATGGCGAGTCCATCGCCGTTACTCAAGCACGACTATACATACGCCTTTGAATTTCTTCTCAGACGTATGCAGGTTTCCTCTCGATGTTTTCCTTCACCGTAAAGCTCGTGGTGTGACTTTTCACTTTTTATTATATTGGTAGTAGTGGAGTATCTACCAATATAATAAAAAGAAATAAAATTTTGAAGGGTGAAGCTGCAGGGCACAGCTAGTCTAACACATATTAAATACATATTGGCAGGAAAATATACAATATTCACATTAGTAAGTATTCGGTCTTTTTATCCTGGCGCCGCCGCCTACATACGACAGTACAAAATTCCAATACAACACAAGTGTAATGCTTTCAAGCAATGGGTACATCTACTATTGCCGAAACTAATTTTGGTTCGGAAGTTTCCCTACATTGTTTCTCATAATATTCGGGGCAAGCCATTCGCATTCACAAGGGAACATACCTTAGGCATGTAAGTGCTACTACCGCACTACCCGAATCCTTTGTCCATGTAGGTCGGTATAGCTGAATCCTTACTAATATTATAAATGTGAATGTAAGTTTGTTTGTTACGCTTTCACGTAAAAACTACTTAACCGATAATCATAAAACTTTGTACACATATTCTTGGAGGTGTTAGAAGTAACATAGGATACTTTTTATTGAAAATATAAATCATTTTTACGACAGAAAAAAATGCCGTTTTACTAAAATGGTGATGGTTTATATCCAAGATTAAGACATAGAATACATTTGAATCCCGAAAGATTCACGGCTCTAATATGATGAGGCAAAAATATGTATGTTGCTCTTTCCACGCGGGCGAAGCCGCGGGCATAAGCTAGTTATTAAATAAAGGTCGATCAGAGTCCTGTGTGTAACACACAAAGAAGCAATCTCAGAAAATATGCATCGAAGAATTCGTTCGAGTGGATCTTATGCGACATCAGAATAAAATATAGGCAGCTATTTAGGCCAGTAGACCAGACGGTAGTCTGGCTAGACCAGACAGCAGTCTGGTCTAGTGGCTAGAGCTCCTGACTGCGAAACTTGGGGTCGCAGGTTTGTACACTGAGTATTTGCACCTTAGTCTTGGATGTCCTATGTGTTTATGTATATATCTATCTATCTATATAAGTAAATATATCGTTGTGTAATTACCATAATACAAGCTTTGCTTAATTTGGGGCTAGGTCAATTTGTGTGCAATTGTGCCGAGGTATTTAGTTTTTATTATTTTTATAATTTATAGACTAGCTGTGCCCGCGACTTCGTCCGCGTGGAATTTAACAAAAAAAAGTAGCATAAGTTACTCCTTTTTATATCAGCTATCTGAAAGTCCCGTCAAAATCAGCCCAGCCGATTCAGAGATTAGCCGGAACAAACAGACATACAAAAATTGTAAAAACAAATATTTTGGTGTATGTACCGTGTATACATCCATATGATAGCGGTTATTTCAATATTACAAACAGACACTCCAATTTTATTATATGTATAGATGGTAGACGTCTTTCTTACTTCTAGATGGGGAAGAAGACGTCATACTGCTGGCTATTCAGGTCACAAAGGTGCATAAGTTATCATACCAGACTTCTTACTGCCTTCGACAGTCAGTCGTGTCATGAAATTTCTCGAGACCAATCAAGTAAGTAAGTAATAACGTAAGGCAATATTATCACAAACTACACCACTCACGTGATCGCAAGTGGTGCTGAACTACTACTACTACGGAAAGATACTACGGAAGGATATAAGGCATAAGAAATCATTTTAATTACACTTAATCATCAAGATCTGTTTGATACCACTTTTGCAGTACTGTACTCGAACTGGAGTGATCACTAAGTAAATATACCTTTACATATGAATCTTACCACCAAATTCACATAGAATACGGTACGGTTATTCGTGGTTTAAACAAATTTGAACCCCTATAATATTTTATTGCGCAGTGAAACGCAGATCGTAAAGTTATACGGCGTCGTATTGGACGATAGCAAAATTAAATATAATCACCACGGATTTATTGGCAGGTAGTTGTGGCGCTGCCTTCTGTGGCTATGGTTGCGGGTTCAATCCCGTTGGTAAAAAAAAATATTGATGACCATATTTTTGTCTGCGGTGGTTCTTATCTAGATGTAATATTGAACTTAAAAAGATAAAATCATCCACGTGATCAATTTAAGTATTGGTAGCATTACAGAGTGTACAGTTAGAAAGTGGATATTGAATAGTATAGAATAATTGCGTGAAAAATCTCCATTAAAATACATTAAGATTGCGGTGACACATTACTGGTATTCAAAATAAAATATCACATATTGTTGACCACGATAAGCCCATACTGCATAAAGTAGTTCTGCTTTATGTCATAAAGAACTTCCGTAATAAACACTAGAGCTAACCGAAACAACAAAGATCTACAAACCGGAAAATTGACAAGCTTCTTAATTTCAAATTTAGGACACAGTCGGTAAGTAAATAGATTCTTACGAAGAGATTCATCCTTTTCAGCTGTAAATAGAACGCCGAAACTTCCCTCTTTTTGCTCTCCCTTCGTTTTTCTGAACTTAAGTATAGTGATTAGTCACACCACGAGCTTTACGGTGAAGAAAAACATCGATTTATAGTATAGCCGTGCTTGAGTGACGTCGATGGACTCGCCATCTATCACTTTGGCACCTAAAATATATCTCTGGCGGAAAGTGGGTATGTGTGTTATACACCTCTGCCTAACCCTTCGGGGACCCTTGTGAGAAGGCGTGAGGATATTTGATTTTTTTTTTATAAAAAAACAGTTTCAAGCCAAAGAACATATCGTAATTTATATAACATCAACAGTATTACAAATCTAGGCAATTTATGAAATATATGAATAAAATACTACTTTTTCTTGCCTGGTTGAGGCTTTCGCTTATCTTGCGCGCCTTTACCCAAAGTCTTTAATGCGTCTTCTACCGCATGTTGCAGTGGCAATAATTGTTGATCTGCATAGGCAAGTAGTTGAGAACGACGATGATGTAAAGCATCCAAAGCCTTGCTCATACAAGACTCAAGGGCATCAGCTCCTTTTACAAGCGATCCACAAGCCCTTGTGGCTTCGTACGCCGTATATTGACCGCCTTCATTCATCAACTTTATTTGAGCCATAAACCGCACGTTTGATATCCTTGCACCGTGCACACGGTACTCTAATTGCTTTTTATATAACTCAAAAGTTTCATCCATAGATTGCTCATAAAGACTGCGGTGCTTTTTCAGACGGGGTATATAGCTACACATTTTCAACCTTTTGAATTCGGGGTCAATAGGATCCTGACCAAGTACAATATCCATATCATCCTGAATTTTGGTAAGCCATTTATGAAGCGGGTATAACTGAGGAGCTTCGTATGATAGGAATTCCGACGCTTCAACAGGTAATTTGTCAACGAGGTCATATACAGCATCTAAGTGCGAATCAAGTCGTTGTTCATGGTACTGGAGCTCTGCTAGGCGCGCCGAAAGCGCAGCTTTTACGCGCTCTGCCCGAATGCTGTGAGATACCAATTTTAATGAATAGCGCATGTGAAGCGCTGCGGCTCTTTCATCTACCCATAATCGCGCTTGATGTCGCAGTTCATCAGGCACAAGTGAAACATTACTTTCAAACGATTCCAAGAAGCCGTCTCTCCAATTACGCAAAGCCAATTCTTGTAGTTCTGTCTGTAAAATTACTCGCGGCAGCAACGACTTAAGATGTCCGGCTTTTGAAACTGGTGTTCCAATAACAGTCGGGTTTGATGAACTCTTCATCGAACGTATTGATCTAGGATATTTATCTAAGAAACAATCAAACTCAGCAAGTAGCGTATTGGCCATGACAGTGGGTAAATTCATAAACTCTTCTAGACGGCCTAGCTCAGCTTGACAATGTTGTTGATACATATCAGCCGTTTTGTCAAGCATGCTAATTAAAACATCGTGTTGTTGTTGAAGTTTATCAATATCGGAAGAGGTTCGTAATTGCTCAAGAGCAATATTGAATGTTATCTCATTGGCCAATTCTAAAATATCATGGTTGGTTAATAAATCTTCTACAGCCGCTATTGTTAGCTTTTGTACGAGAGCTGAGCGTAATATATGTGCATCCCAAAGATGGCCTGCATCGTGCAAAATCATGTAAGTATCTCGAAGACTCTCGCCTAACGACCACAAGCTTTTATGCATGCACAATGTGTCTGTACCCGAAATATCAACAAATCCGTCAGTATGACCTTTGGGTATATTAGTTGATAAATTCCGTAAAGTTTTTTCGATAAGGCGTTGCAATTCAACAATTCCAGATGTACCCTTTTCTTTGTCCAAGTAATTGTGTTTGTAAAGATCATTTTCTAAATCCACTAGTTTCCCGGAAAATCCGCTGACAACCTTTACAACAGCATTTCGGTACGCTTCCACTAAGCGTGTGACACACTCATCGAATTCACCGACTTCACCGAGAAAATTCCTGCAGGAAATTTCGGAGGACTGACGTCTTTTATCCATAACAGCACTCATAGATCTCTTTTCGAAAGCTCTATCTCTGGCACCTGTTTGGTGTGCACTGCGTCCACGGTGGGTCATACCTATACCAAGCGAAAGTTGATTGAGAGCTGATCGCGCTCTTACTACATCTTCATCGGCTTGAACTTGCAATTGAGCTTCCAAATCAGTATAAGCCCTGCAATTGCTTAAAAGTTGTTGATTTATTTCATAGGTACGCTGGTCAAAGTCGTGTAACAATGCTTTGGGAGGTTTATGACCTACGGTGATACATTTTTGAAACTGATCCCTTAAGAGTGACCTAAGTTCATCTGCACGTTCCCTCTCCAGTGCCATGGCTTCACGTCTAAATAATGCTATATCATCAGTTCGTTGCGTATAAAGTCGTTTTATTCGTTTCAGTGCTTCAGTTCGTGCCTCCCTGGAGATGTGATCATCACCAGTACCATTCTCTTGAATTGTGCAATGTATATTCGTTTGACTTTGCGTAATATGTGTTAAAAGCATTTCAGCTATCGTACGTACCTTGGACTCGATACGCTTGTTTATAGCTGCAGCACTACTCAACATATCCGCGATTAATTTATCGTGATCTTGTTCCCTTTGTTTCAGATAATTTGTGAGAGTGGCACCTGAATGTCGAGGAACCCAGTTTTCAGGTAATGCGGCAACGTCAAGGTCGTCGTCACAGCAATACGTCAGAGTACCTCGCATCGTTTTCTGTTTCTTATTACAGGCACACATCTGCATTCCCTTTTTGACTGTGTCCCGAGAACTGTTATCATCATATTTAAGCATAGGTATGCATATATATGCTCTTGTTTTAAAAGCTCAAAATAACAAAGTAAAAATAATATAGTAAATGGCATATGTCAAAAAAGCATTTTTTCTTCAGGTTTCAACTTGTCAGAAATAAATAGAACCTCACGAATCTACATTCATATTCACATTCATACACACAATACCGTTTCTTAGAAATCTCTTCTCATGAGAAAAAACGGCGAAACTGGGTATTTTTTTACATTGGGATTTTAGCATTCAAGCCACGTTAAATAATTTATAATATCAGTGCTTCATTGGAATTTCTACTTAACACCCAGCGTTGCCGACAAACAAGTCAATGTCATGAGACAAATCGTAATTTGTTCTCTATCTTCCTGCGAAAAGTCGGCTTCTCGTAACACAATAAAAA
>JACCPG010003690.1:0-17726 GCA_016069955.1 Drepana arcuata
GCTCAGTATTAAATTTAAAAGAAAGGCGATCACAAATTCCTGTACGATAATTTCATTATTTGTAAGAGCAACAGGGACCTAAATAAATCTGCTAGTTCTCGGTTGGTTGGTTGGTTGTCACTTATCAGTGTCACGTCACGCAGTAATGTTATTCTGTGGTTGTGACTCTGTTAACGTATTTTTTACGCGCGCATTATAGGTAATTATAAAACGTCATACTTTCGACACGAACAAGCTTACTTCTTTAAATTACCAAAGTAATATCTGATGTATATGTATAACTTGACGACCACCATTATCTTATAAATATATAAGAAAGCTGCTTCAGTAGGTAATGGTTTCAATCCCAATACAGAATGTACCAGTAAGTAATGTACTCTGGGTGTGTGGGTAATACCTTTTTTTTTTTACCACATGGGTGACAAACTAGCATACGGTCCGCCTGATGGTAAGCGGTTACCGCCGCCTATGGACGCTTGCAACACCAGAGGTATCACTCGCGCGCTGCCGACCCTGCAGGAATCTTTTCACACCCTTCTTGAAGAACTCCATGCTGTACTCTCCAGGGAAAACCTCAACGGGGAGCTCATTCCACAGCCTGAGCGTTCGCGGAAGGAAAATCCTTTGGTTGAAACCTATACGCCTCTGCCTACCCCTTCAGGGATTCTTGTGGGAACGTTGAGGATATATATATAAGATCTTTTATGTTTAAGCAAAAACACAATGTGATTTATCCTAAAACAGAAAATTATTATTTATTTCAGATAAGTCTCACATAACATAACAAATATAACGAATACTAACTACTTACTTACCTAAAACAGAAAATCAACAATTAAATGTCCATGCTTTACAATTATTACTATTTTACATTTTATTAAACATTTATATTCTAACGAAAAAAAACAATAGTCTTAAAATAGAAGAACTGACACATATTCAAATATGTCATGTCAGTAAGCACAAAGGTTTCATCACCCCCCTTGGAAGTGCAAATTTTTTCAACTTAAGTTGATCAAAATTTAGCTGCGAACCCTAAACAAATTACCTATTACAAAATACAATTAACAAACATAGGAATGAGCTTTGTGACATGATATAGTCCGATGGATCTTGTACCACGACCGGTATTTATTTTAAAAACTGAATCTGATATTTTTTTTTCAATTTCAAAGGGACCAATTCTAACTTCATCCATCTTCTTTTTGTTTAATTTGTTTCCATAGTCAACATATACTTTATCTCCTTCTTTAAATTCATGTTGTAATCTATTCTTGGCAAATAAAGATTTATTGTATTCGTGCGATTTTATTGACCTTTGGTATGCTATTTTCCTGTCTTCCTCCAAACTTTTTGTTAATGATTGTTTTTCTTTTAATTCAGGTGGTAACAAGTCTGTAGAGTCACCAGATAGCAAATATTTAGGAGAAAATCCTGTTACAGAATGGTTTGTTTCATTGTATCTATTTCTACATTCTTCTGCTATTTTTGACCAATTTGTTTTTCCTTTTGATTCATTCATTTTGCATCTTATTTTGTTCACAATAGTCTGATTTAGCCTTTCGTTTAAACCGTTTGAGAACGGTGCGTCTACCGCTGTAAGTATTAATTGAATATTACGGTTCTTAAGGTAATCTTTGAATTCAATCGAATTAAAAGCGGGATATTGATCGGAGAGTAAGATGTCAATTGTTTCTTCTTTAGGAATTTTTCCTATAAGTTTGATGAAGTCACGAGCATGTTGATTCTTAGAACATAAGATATATGCATACCTAGTGAAGTGGTCAACTAGTAGGTGTAAATATCTTTTCGTTGATCTTTGACCCCCAAATCCGCCTATTGTGTCCAGTGACATTATTTGAAAGGGTTTATTAGCTGGGCCTAATTGCGACATAAAGCCATATTTTCTATTTAACCTTGTTTTATTTTTTATGCATATCTCACAGTTTTTGCATATATCTTTAATATTTTCTGATAGATTCGGTGCAGTATAAAAGGGCTTTATCTTAGATTCTGTTTGATTTATTCCAGTATGACAATATTTTTCATGGGTATTTTTTATTATAGTTTTACTATAATTTTCACTTAGAACAATTTTTTTCTTATCTTTCCCACTTTTTTTATAGTAAATTCCATCTTCAAAAATAATTTTCTTTTCAAGTTCCTTAATTTGCAAATTTTGTGCTTGGTCATATTTTATGTCATGAATATCAATAATATTTACCGTTCTTAAGTTATCTTCATTATTTGCATCAATATCCAATACTGGGTTTCTACTAAGGCAATCTGCTTCTGTATTATTTTTTCCAGGAAAATACTTTATTTCACAATTATATTGTGACAGATAATGTGACATATCGCCTAATTCATCATCAGGTCTGTTTCTTATATTTAACTTTTCTAGAGGTTTGTGATCCGTATAGACAGTAAAATAGTTTCCAATCAACCAATGTTGCCAAAACTTTATACTCTCTTTTATAGCTAAACATTCTAAAAATATAGCTTTTTTTATTTCTTTGTGATTCATTTATTTTCTTAGAGAAATATGCTACCGGTTTTTCTTCGCCATTATGTTGAATTTGTTTCAAAACTGCTCCTATTCCTATGGCACTGGCATCTGTATAGATACATATTGGTGCTTGTGGATCATAAATGGCTAGTATTGGTTTGGAACATAGATAATCTTTAACTTTCCGGAATGCATCCTCACACTGTTCTGTCCAATTAAATCTTTGATCTTTTCTCAGCAATTTATGTAAAGGTTCAAGAACCATTGAGACATTTGGGATGTATTTCCCATAAAAATTGATTTTTCCTAAAAATTGACGTATTTGTTTTCTATTTTGAAGAGCAGGGAAATCTTTAATTGATTTCAAATTGTCTTTTAGAGGTGTAATCGTATTCTTTTGTAATATATGACCTAAATATTTAACAGAATCACTTGCAAACTTACATTTTGTTAATTTTAGCCTGAAACCTTCTTCTTGAATGGCATCCAGCAATTTTTTTAAGTGAATGATATGTTCATCAAATGTCTTAGAGAAGATCAGTATATCATCAATGAAGTTCACTGCAAATCCTGTCAGACCATTTTTCCTTATAATATTTCCCAAAATCCGTTGAAATATGGCTGGTGATGTCTTAAGGCCGAATGGTAAACAGGTCCATTGGTAATGACCTTCTTGAGTTACAAAACCAGTCTTGTATCTGTCTGTTATTTTTAAAGGGATGGACCAAAAAGCTGAATTTATATCTAGAGTGGTAAAATAATTACAGTTTATTGTTTTTGTTATTAAGTCTTCTATGAGAGGAAATGGTTGTGATTGAGGTATAATTATTTTATTTAAATCTCTGAAGTCTATGCATAATCTACTTTTTTTTCCTTCGTCCCTTTTAAAAGCTAAGGTAACAGGTGCCGCAAACGGACTGTAAGATTCCTCGATCAATTCATTTTTTAAAAGTTGTGAGATTTGATTTTCTATCTCTATCTTGTCTTGGACTGAACATCTATATGGCCTTTTATAACAGTATTTTTCAACTTGCAAATCTATACAGGCTTCATACTTCTTGACTTTTCCAGTATCATATTTATTTTTAGCAAAAACTCCCGTGTAGTTATTCAATAATATGTTTACTTGTTTTCTTTGATCACTATCTAAGTATTCTGTATCTATATTAAATTTGTTTGTATCTATACCTTCATTAAAGTTTACTGCATATTCTTTTTCTTCTATATTTATTTCCATATTTTCAATCTCTTTATCTTCAAGTATATTTTTACTACTTATTCTAAAACTGTCCGTTTTTTGTATTTGGATATTTAAATTCTCATCATGAGTCAACCCAAATTTATGTATTGAATCTAATCCTAGTATTAGATCATACTCAAAATTAACGTTTTCAAAGATAAATGCATTAATTTTTTTTTTTATATGCAATAATTCCGCATCCAGTGTAATTAGCCCTTTAGTTTTACCCCCTCCACTTATTGTTTTTATTGTGTTATGACAATAATTAGGCTTCATATTCGTCACCTGAACTAGTTTTGAATTTATTAATGTTATTCGTGACCCAGGGTCATACAGCCCCTTGACTTCTAATGTATTATTTAACATCACCGTAATCTCAATTAGTGGAGGGAATTTTAGTTTTTTGGATCTTCATTACTCAGTTCTACTTTTAATACTGAATTAGAATTAAAACCTTTATCATCGGTTGATTTTTTTTCATAGTTATACCAGCAAACATTTTCTGGATGAAATCTATTTAATTTTCCTTTATTCTCACACATCCTGCAAGATTTCTTTTCATATTGCTTTGTTTCTTGTTTGTTGTATTTATATCTTGTGCTTAAGTTTTTCTTTGTGTCGTTTTTCCTTGTTAAACTTTCTAGTCCTCTTATGCAGTTAAATAAGTCATTTACTTCTTTAAGGCTTTCTCTGTCTATTCTATCCATTATGAAGTTTGGTAAACCGGTGGCAATCAAATAAATCAGGGTTTGTGTATCTATTAATCTGTTTTTTTTCAAGTAACAGTCTCTCTTTTTTAAGAGCATATTCTAACATTGATCCTTGTATATATTTAAAATTCATAGCATACCTGATTGGTGACCAACCCTTATCAGCAAATGTTTCACTTAAACTTTTCTTCCATACAGACCAATCTGAATCTATAGTATGTTTAATAATCATTGAGGTGTACCAATCTATACAAGTATCTTCCACTAGTAACCTTAGAAATTCTACTTTTTGTAAATCTGTATCTATTTGTAAACGTGCACATTCACTTTCAAAGGTATATAACCATTGTTTAACATTTGTTGTATTTCTTGAAAACTTCTCTATTGAAAATTCTGCTACCAATCTCGTCTTATTGTCTGTCTTTTTTGACAATGTTGGTTCTGCCGATGACGACTCCTGACTTTGTTCTAATTTTTCAAGTAAAAACCCATCAAATTGTAAGTTTTCATCATCTAAATATATAGATTTCATTTCCTTAGTTAATGTTATCCAAACTTGTCTCTTATCATGCCTTTTCTGGAGATATTTTTTTATTTTGTCAAATATATCATGCTTTATTATTTCTTTGTGTAAATGCACTGATTGATACTCTCTAGGCACAATGAAAGTTTGGTTTTGTGTATCCGTAATGGAGGTTATGGCATAAATATTTGTCTTATTATCATCCGGTTTGGCTTTTACAATAAATTCAAATCTTAATTTCTCCATTGTATAGGTTAACAATTACCTTACTCTTTTTTCCACATGTATATGAATTGTTGATTTATAAGATCTTTTATGTTTAAGCAAAAACACAATGTGATTTATCCTAAAACAGAAAATTATTATTTATTTCAGATAAGTCTCACATAACATAACAAATATAAACGAATACTAACTACTTACTTACCTAAAACAGAAAATCAACAATTAAATGTCCATGCTTTACAATTATTACTATTTTACATTTTATTAAACATTTATATTCTAACGAAAAAAAACAATAGTCTTAAAATAGAAGAACTGACACATATTCAAATATGTCATGTCAGTAAGCACAAAGGTTTCATATATATATATATGTACTCTGTGACTGGCTGTGACATCAGGTTGACAGACATAGACTACTGTTAATATACTATTGACAGGTGAGAGCGACAGCAATCAAGTTGGTACCTAACTGAAAAGTAAAGTAAAGAGAGCCGTCTAATCAATCAACTGTTATTAGTTCCGATAAAGAAATACTTCAAATTTTATGTAACAATAACATAAAATACTGTTAAAACAAAAAGAAAATAAGCCGTGTGTTTTTATTAGCATATAAAGTTCTTGCCGGCTGGCATGTGAGTGCAGTACGTTGTCTGTGTGGTTGTTCAGTGGCTTGGGTCGTTGATATCGATTTCTGTTATTTGAAAGTACATTTTTATAGTAATGTAGGCCGAATAAACTAAGCTGGAGTGGGCTCGTGAGACAGTGGTGTGTAGTAATAATGTGCTCCTAAACAATGAAGACTAAAAGTTTCCTTTTGTTTTCCACGTCGGTGTTCGCTATAAGTGTATTTCTGATAGTGTTCCACTCGCAGCCGCCGCAGTCCATCCAGAGCATCGTTACACAAACTCACCAGCATTTAAAAGATTTTCAGGTAAATCTCATAAGCCTCTTTAGTTTGATCCTGAATTAGTCAGTTGTATTAGCAAAGCTGAAAGAGAAGCATAGAGCCTTCCTAATGATAAGTGGTTTCCATAGCCCAATAGCACTTGATATACCCGAGGATTACTTACATTTTGCCTACCTTACGATTGTTCTGTTTTTTATCTCACACTAAAGATATTGTATAGCTTAGATGTTTGAGGGATAGTCAAATCAAATAATATAAACATTCAGACCATGATCACTAGCCCTCTGTTGTGTGGGGATATTTATTGGAATAATTACTAGCTGCTTGTCTGGCACTGTACTGTACTTTTGCTTTGAGTAATTATCTATTAATAGTGGTGTTTCACTGCCCTACCATTGTATCTTCCCCCAGTTCAAATAAAAAAATTTTGATATTCTCAAATAAAAAAATACACGTTTTGAAAGTGTGTTGTTCTCTGAAGAGTAATATATGAAACTTGATAACCATATTTATTAATCATAAAATATGATGTTATTTTGTTTGCCACACATCATCAATATGAAATAAAATAAATATCTAATATTATAAAGGAAAATCTTCGAGATGTGGAAGAGAACCACCTGGTACAAGAGGAGCTGTATGCCCGTGTGCTTGGCATGGATGGGCATGCGGAGCCCTGGCACAACACCACCACGCCGGTGGTCATGACCTATGTTCGAGGCGATGCTCATGAAGCCGCCATTGCTTTTGTGCAGGCAGTGGCAAGACTGCCCTACACTGTTCTCATATATAATATCGGCCTGAAGCCATATTCACTATCAGTGGTAAGTACATTGCTATTGTATATTTTATTGATTAAATCATAGCCTATGTTATGTCCTTATAAAGGTCCCGTCTATTATACTGTCCAAATCGCCATACACCAATAAAGTAGCTGACATCTATACCCCTGGAGGAAAGTGGGTGTGTGGGTATTACCTATACACGTCTGCCTACCCCTTCGGGGACCCTTGTGGGAAGGCGTGAGGATATATTATATTATATATAATAGGGTATCTTTAATGGAGCAGAATATAATTTATTGCAGATATCAAATCATTGCAACTCATCAAAATGTGCCATCATAGACTTCGATCTGGAGGCGTTTCCCTCGCACGTCAGCGACGAGAGTATCTACGCGTTTCGCCCGCTCATAATACAGGTATATTGCTGCTATATCGCCAGGTAGCGTAAAAGCATACGGCAAATGGAGTGATGGAGAATAAGGACTCTACCAAAGCAGAGCGGCAAACGAATCGTAGAGGCGCAAATAATATGCACATGACATATTATATATTATTATTATATTATTACAATTATACAATAATTATTGGTATGGGAATATGTATTTTACATGCAAAGAGCGCTACCATGCTTTATGTGCACTATCTGTAATAAAAAGCAATTCGTGTTTGTAAGTACACCACACACCACAAACATTGATCATTTCAGACGATTGCATGTCCTATTCCATTTTATTCCTATTCCATGTACTACCTAGCGTTTACTGGTCCAGTTACCAGTTTTTTTTTTTAACATACAGTGTAGGTGTTGAAAGTTAAAAGATACCACGGATAATTATACGGACCACGGGTTCTGTGATGCGGACAATGCAATAAATACGACGCAGATAAAAAGTGTGTGTGTGTGTGTGTGTGTGTGCCGGCGTGTCGTCAGAATCGACAAAAAGTTGCACGAGCGAATAGTCCGGTGGAAGGCCGTGTGAATCTGGGTGGTATAATAAAACCTTTGTGCTCCATTAGCCCACTGATGTCATTCGTGCCAGAAAATGTTTGGAGATCCTAACGATCACTGCGTGGGATCAAATTCATAAATTCTCCTACAGACGTCACGACGTCACACCTGTAAAAACATGGCGGAGGTACAGCGAGTGAGTGCAGTGGTTGTGATTGCAGCACGCTCTGAGTCGCGTGGGCGGCGTGATATTCATGGAGTTGTCCCAGCGCTGGGCGGGCTCGGCGGGCGAGCTGGGCGCGCAGTGGGCGCGCGCGCGGGCGGGCGGCTGCGGCGCGGCCGTGTGGACGAGGCGCGCCGCCGTCACGTCGCTCACGCACCCGCGCATGTTCCACTACCTGCACGCCAGCCTGGACGACTTCCTGTTCGTGCAGATGGTGGACGTGGCGCACCTGGTGCTGGCCGCCACGCCCGCCATCAGGGACGTCATGCGCCCCTGGATACGGTGCGCGCTCACGCTCGACTGCATCATGCCCATCGGTCAGTACTCTACAAATAGGTACTCTTGCTACGGACTTTTAGAGCCGTGGTGGCCGAGTGGTTCGAGCAGTTGCCTGCGACGCAAAGGTCGCAAGTTCGAATCCCAACTGTACCAATGAGTTTTTCTAAACTTAAGTACAGTGAATAGTCACACCACGAGCTTTACGGTGAATGAAAACATCGAGAGGAAACCTGCATACGTCTGAGAAGAAATTCAAAAGGCGTATGTATTGGCTTGAGTAACGGCGATGGACTCGCCATCTGTCACGTTGGCACCTAATATACCTCTGGCGGAAAGTGGGTGTGTGGGTATTACCTATACATCTCTGCCTACCCCTTCGGGGACCCTTGTGGGAAGGCGTGAGGATAACTTTCCCACTATTTAAATATATCAATTATATTCGATGTTATACCTATAGAAATAAATAACTCCATCTAGGGCTAAATAAATATTTGTGTCTATAGCACAAATTGCTGCCGCCAACGGCAATCGAACCCGCGACCTCACGCCCAAGGTCAAGACTATAAAAAGTTTGATGACACAGTCGGACCCTAGTGAGAAGGGATAAAAATATTTTATTTCGCTCGATGTGTCACATCGTGATAGGAAAGCAAAAAAACAACCAAGTATAGATAGCATTAATGAGTTCTTTGATTGGAGTACCTTCGCGATGCGATGATAACTATTAGCGGGCAACTGGGCACACAGTATGCCACTATACTGTTGGTTATACAGGTTGTCTGCACGGCACAACACTGGCAGAGGAATTGCATTGCTTATATATGACACCACGAACCATTCGCTAGGTCCTCTCTCATCCCTTGTCGTTCCAGTAGTGAAGGGGCCCGATATCAGGTTAGCTGTCGTGAGGACAGTGAGTAGTAATGCTAGTGTGTGTGGTGTATCCAGGTGCGCAGTCGGGCGGGTGTCGGTTTGATAAGAAGCCGCAGTACCGCTACTCAGGATGCCACGGCCAGGACGCCTCGGCGCTCAGCATCATCCTGGGGATGCGCGCGGGCTTCGACGAGAGTCAGTACGCCGTGCGCGACGCCCGCCCGCCCTGGCGCCGCGCCCGCCCCGCCAGTCGCCCCGCCGCCCGCCCAGCGGCCCGCCCAGCCGCCCGTCCCGCCGTGCCGCCCCACAACCACACGCGCCGCCCTGACGCATCCACCGTGCGAACCACTTAAGTTCTATTATTCGCCAGCGCTTGGCGTCACACGAGCAAAATTTCGTACACGAACATTAATGTTGGGCAAAGTGCTTCAAAAGTTCCGAACGAACATTTTACGCGATCCGTCATTATATATGCCAATGAGCGACCAGCGACCAGTCAAAACTGACGGATGCAACTACTATGGCAACTAGTATTTATGTATGTAATTTAGGAAATACTATGTATATGTTTTAAAAATTTAATTTAAGTGTCTGTCTGTGATTTTGGAAATACTGACTTTTATAAGCTCACTCGTGCTTATTTGCGCCGCTTGTGTTTCTTGTCTGTGTGTCATGTATTAGTTCAGACTAATGTTGGACGGCTGATCCTACACTCTGATGAGGAATTACTACAATACTTGTACTGACAACATTTTACCTAGTTTATTCAAATATGTAAAACAATCGGGCGCTATTGAAATACATTGTACAAGGTGCACCTTCTATAGTACAGCTCTGCCGTACAATGCCGCGCTTAAGTGCCGCCGCGCACTTTGCGTGGTACTGACGAGTACAAAGTGGTTTGTTGTAAATATTCTCAATAATTGTGATAATTTTGATACGTGCGATTTATTAATTTATTTAAGCAAATTTATTTGGTATTAATTATTTTTTATATTACCTGATCCAGTTAAAGATAATTCAATATAAATTATTGTGAATGTCTCAAGAGATGATAGTTAATGGCAGTTAACAATATGCGATGTGCTATAGATAACACGGACTGGTCAATTACTTATAACGTTGTATGAAGTGTGCGCTATTGGTATTGATGTCCTCGGTGGGTTTGCGATGTTGAGGTGCGTCATTCCGCTCGCAAATAGCCTCCATGTATACATCATTTTATTTTAGATCCCTCGTGCTTATATCATTTAGTCTGATGTGATTATAGGATCGCTCGTCGTCGGGCGACGCGGTGATAAGGTTGTGACACACGAATATTGTAACCGGTAACGAAATTTGTTGGTTTATTCTCTAAGTTTGTGAAGTCGATGTGATATTAAGCATTAGTTGTATTTTGTGCGAATGAGTTGGAATGTCCGCTTGTCTTGTTGTGTTGGGCGATGTAAATACACCCCGTGCTGTATAAACGAGCAATAATAATGTTCAGTTACACTACATATCTCCGCTCGCTTCACCGCGGACGACTCACCTGAGTTAGGTTCATGAATTACTTTGAATAAATCATACATACATACATACATATCATCACGCCAAGTCCTTAACGGGGTAGGCAGAGAGTATAGAGCGCCAGTTCTCTCTAGACTTACATACCTCTTTCGCTTGTCCACATCATCAGTCTTTTCATACATGCTCGTCGGTTTCGAGTACTCTTAACGTTCCCGTCCTTGAGAGTTGAATAAATCAAAGGTTCATAAATATTGATGCTATATTATATCTATAGCTGCAGTTAATATACGCGCGGCCAACATGTGGGTGAAGCACCCGATGTAATAATGCGAGGACTTACTTTACTGTAAATTTCGCAGGAAGATGGCTACAAAGCGACATCGTCGCGTCGCGCAGAATATTCGATTCCAACTTCCAATGTTGCATTTCGTATAACTAGTGGTAGTTAACAGACTATTGATTGAAGGATCTCAAGTTTACTTTATACACTTTGAAATAGAGCCTGATAGCTAATGTATAATTCCGTGGTGAAATGTGGACCACAAAATAGTGCTTTCTCGATTAATATCCTCGTTGAGCGAGAGATAGACTCGAAAAAGTTATCTTGTAACACATTACACCACTGGGTAGTAATTGTGACACAAGTAATTGATTACAATAAACATTAGGATGTGGTTCTAAATGTACTTAAGCCCACAAGTTGTATATATCGCACTATAGAATTTGTTTGAAATCTAGTCCATGTAGGTATGCATTACCAAAATAATATTATGGTAATATAAAAATTAAATCAAGTCGATGAGTTAGCGCATTATTGAATAGGACGCGAGCAAATATCTACCTGAACAATACAGTCAGGTGGTTGTGTATGTTTGTCAGTGTGACAACTATCCCACGAAATTGCTCTGCATCTTTGACCAAGTCTTGCCCTCTAATAGGTGTAGTATCATTTTTATATAGTGCAACACGCTTAATGTAAAATATTTGAATTCCAATGTATTATTATTATTCCTCGCACCCTAGTTGTAGGTTCGAGTGTGGCAACACCCGGCCGCTAATATCTGAATGCGATAGTCATAGGATTCATTATATCAAGCGGCTTACCTCTGTAGTGGTGTACATATGTGCTATTCCACCTGTTAAACACTATAGCTAGCTGTGCTAAAGCATGGCTATGTTCAAAAGGTTACTTTATTGCAAAAAATACCATACAAAATGTGTAGTTGTTATTTATTCACGACGCACGCAATGGCTATAGCCGTTCGCAGCGACAGCCTTTGCAGCTTTGTCTAAGACGCGGTGTTTCAAAACTACTACTCTACCAGTTTTTAATGTAATTTTGCTTTAATTCATCAGTATTGTTGTGTCATCCATATTTGTAAGAAAGATATTTGTAATCGGTAGGCTTATATCTCTTAAAATGTACACGTCGATGTATCTAAGTAGCATAAGGCATTCAGCACGATAGCGACCCCCATTGAATGCAACTTGCAGCTTCTGCATATCTCTATAGGCAACTGAAAATTATTTATTAAACTATTATTACAATACATATATCTCTTATTTATTTAACTGCCAACAGCGCTATGGTTTTTCATTGCCATAAAGACTGCTCATAAATCAACAATTATCAATAGTTTAAAGAAACATTACAAAATGTAAAAGCAAATGCTTTTATATATAAAACGATTCAGCTTTCAGTGAAACGATTTTATTATTGATTTATAATTGTACTCATATAGTCAGTGATCAGAATATGAAACACATTTTAAAACAACAATGTTGGACAACATACATATAATTAGTTAATATATCGTTGAAATGGAGCTATACAAAAAGTATTTACCCCAGGTAAAAGGTTATATTTAGTGTAAATATGTATTATTCAATAGGTCTAATTTCAACCTTAGAAACTCTGTGATAGGGCTCAATATGCCCTGCGCACAATATTCAAAGCACGCGTACACAGTATGTTTGCATAAGTTGGTCAATAATATTTGTGCATTGATTTGATTTGAAAGATCAAATGAGCCGAAAAACTCATCAGATTCTTTGTACTAAAAACAATGTATGCATATTTTAATATATACATATAATATTATAAGGGTTAATTGTGCAATTGACTAGACATTGCGCGTGTTTAAAATATTATGTTAAACACATTTAATAGCGTTCCACTAAAGTTAATTTGTAACAACTGTTGTGGATACCTTAAAGGCGTTGGCACTCCTGGGGCGAGTATTGATTGCAACTTCTCGATTCTTTTTTATACCACATGGGTGGCAAACAAGCATGCGGTCCGCCTGATGGTAAGCGGTTACCGCCGTCTATGGGCGCTTGCAAGGATCACTCGCGCGTTGCCGACCCTAACATTGAGTTTCTGCTTGATCGCGGGCATACATGAATATATTCGGTCTATGCTAGATTATGTACAATAGTCATTGGAAAATTTACAAGCTTACAATTCTACACATAGCTTTGTTATTTACCACGAAAGACTCAAAGTTGATATGTGTATAGGTACTTATATAATAATGTAATAGCAACAACAGCCTCAGAAAATACATACTGCAGCACAGAAAATGTCTGCTTCGGTATATATATATATATATATATATATATATATATATATATATATATATATATATATATATATCGCTCAAATGTTTGTGGGGTGGATTGTCAATCACTGCCAACCAGTACCGGGGCAGCACCAGGGCTTCATACAGATACAGTCAAGATAATTGGGGTATGCCTACGTTGAATGCTTTGCTGTAATTAGACAATATTATATTAACAGATGTCTGCAAAGTAGATCTACCATATGCATATTTCTACTTAGAATCCTAATAACATTACCTATGATTAATGTAAAATAAGAAACATTATTAAAAATTCGTGCGATAGACATAATAAGCTAAGTACCACTGTAAATTGATTCCTACCTACACATATACTATACACATAAATAAACACATTACACACATATAAACATCACCATTTGTCATGTAGTATTGCATTTCCTATAATATAATATTATTTATTTATTATTACAGCAGGCAATTCACTGTAATAAATAAATATTCATCATCATTTCATTAACAACTGAATAGTGTTTCTTGTTGAACAAAAAATTTAAAACACTCCTAGGCAGTCAATAATTATGCAAGTACAACATTACTCGGTAACTACATGGTACTAGCGTCTCAAGATAAATGCAATATTACGAAGCAAATGTTGTGGAATATTTAAGTGAAATGCGAACGGCAACAATTGACTTGTTTACTGAGCTTCAGGTTTTTTCTCGTCATCCTTAAAGAGAAGTGGAGTCATGCCCAGGAAGCAGCCTAGTGTAATGCCCAGTACTCGGCCCTGTGGAACAACAGACAAGTGTAATGAGACGCATGCAAGCAAATTGAATTAATGAATAAAGATATGCACAGAGTCAATAAAGTAAAAAAAGGTATAAGAAAATTTACTAAGCAATGAGGCGAATATACTGACAACATTTGAGAAACGCCTGCTTATTGGCATATCGAGCTGTACGGGCGAGAGCGCCGGCGCGCCGAGTCCCACTAGGCATGCGGCACGCTCCACATACACCGAGGAGCCGATGCCGATGATATCGCTGAATGTGTTGCCCAGCGCTGCCGCCGCCATTGTCGACAGCGTGATGTATGCACTCATGCTGCTCTCTATGCTGTCACCCTGGTAAATTCACATTAAGTTGTTTATAGTTTCTTACAATTCTCATAGTAAAAAAATACTTAATGTATTTCTTCTACACATTAAAGGAATTGAAGACCACAATAGAACTTACAGCAATGATCATGATGAAGTTATCTAGAAAACCAAAGCCAATGAATGGGATCGAGTTGGCCAGCGACACTGTAACATAAATATTGACACTTAATACTTCTTCGATATTTACATAGTGAGACAACATTATTTAGTTAAATTGGTTAGTTAAATAATTCATATACTGATGGTAGTAGATGTAGCTAGATGCCTCCAAGCTACTAATGAGAGAGGTAGGGCATAACAGGTTTCCCGTTCGAATTTGGAGCTGCCCGACTGGGGCAGGACCTCCACCTTATAGAAGTCCGTAGCCAAATAACAAATTTTTTTGTGTTGTGTTCCTACACGGTGAATAAGGTTTCCAGTAATGAGCTCCTTGGGGAGGGAGGGGGTAGGATTGTTATATTGTGTTGGCAGCAGAGGGATTAGTCCCATTGTGCGGCCAACACAGTATAACTCTCCGGACACAGAGTGGCAATGCACAAGTGATACTTCGGTATTGCAAGCGTAAATAGGCTGCGGTAACCGTTTTCCATCAGGTGGGCCTGTATGCTTGTTTGCCACACTAGTTGTATATAAAAAAAAAAATGAACAGATGATATCTATATCCTATATATAGATACTTTGTTACATATAAAATTAACTGTGTTGAGAGCAAAAAATACTTACAGTGTAATAATTCCTTAGTTGTGGGCTTTGGCACTGTGGCGGCTGAAACAAAATCATTTAGTTCATCATTATAGGTCTTGATTATTTTGAGGCAGAGTTACTTCCACTTCTACAAAGCCGTGGTGGCCGAGTGGTTCAAGCAGTTGCCTGCGGCGCAAAGGTTCGAATCCCGACTGTACCAATGAGTTTTTCTGAACTTAAGTACAGTGATTAGTCACACCACGAGCTTTACGGTGGAAGAAAACATAGACAGGAAACCTGCATACGTCTGAGAAAAAATTCAAAGGCGTATGTATAGTTGTGCTTGAGTAACGGCGATGGACTCGCCATCTGTCACGTTCGCACCTAACATACCTCTGGCGTAAAGTGGGTGTGTGGGTATTACCTATACACCTCTGCCTACCCCTTCGGGGACCCTTGTGGGAAGGTGTGAGGATATATTATTATATTCTACAATAGACATAATGTTGTATTCATACTTCAAACACAAAGAAACTCCAGGGCAAATGTCTGTAAGGATATATACAACAATACCCTACATGGAAACTAAGCACAACAATAACTAATATTCTGGGAAAGTCAATAACTTTCCCAGAATATTTATATCTTGTTATATATATCTTGGTGATAGTAAATACTGCTTATAACCAGTTATGCTGAGATTATGTCATTGAGTGTTTCTCAAAATAACTTACCATATTTTTTCTTGAGCCAGTCTTCAGGCACGGGACAGTAGGAGCCAGTAGGGTCTACATCACCTAAAGTTGGCACTTTACTGGGTCTCCCAAGCTTGCTTCTCCATCTCCGCCCAGCCAGCTTGTCTACAAGTTATAAGTACAAAAGTAAACAGTACATTCAAGTGGACTTCTATTTATTTTACACAAAATACCTTCAAATTCATCCTTGATTCTATTAGACTCGTATTGCTGCAGCGCGTTAAATAAAACTGTTCTCTCTTCCTCGTTTAGATGCAGTACGAGCTCGTTTGCGTGCGCTTTGGTTAATGGTCCAGATATTTGCGTGGGCTCGTCGAAATCCTTTGATGTCGGCCCTAGGCCTAAATTGCGTATTTTCACAGCGACCGGAGCAAATATTTTAAAATTCGAACATACAGTAGCACTGTGTCGCACAAGTAGTTTTGATGAATTTTCACTGCAACATCCCCTCAAATTAATGGTTGGGGTAAAACGGAACCTTCTTATAGCTTGTACTGCTTTCATATTTTATTGATATTTTTGAGATTCTAATGTTGAAAATACAAAACAAATTAGTGCTTAAAAATAACAACGTTCTATTTTACGTAAATAGTTGTCAATGTCACTCATTCTGACAATGAGATAAGAATAGTTAAGTATACTACAAACAACGAAACGTTATCTAGTTAATCGGAAGTAACCACTAACCACTATGTACATTGTACATGGTTGTGTTCTATCATCCCATATACGTCTTTTTTGTCTGTCCAAATATAATACTTATTATTTGTACAAATAAGTGAAACTTACATTGGCTGTATTGGTTAAGGCATAAGGTATCTGGAGCAGAACTATGCTACGACCAAAGTAAGTAACATGGTTTTACTATGGTCGTGTCGTTATTTTTCCATGCGTATTACAAGTCAGAAAATGTAATGTCAGCGCTGTTGTCAGTGTCAAGATAACGTCAATTGTAATTTGTCAATGGTTTTAAAAAATATATGGTCGGCTGCCAAGTGCAGATACAATACAGCTGTATTGCCGATTTTTCTTCCTTCCGAAATACTGCTATTAAAATAAGGTCATAATTCCGTAACTGAATGTTATATGCGTAAGTAATACTTGTGTACTTTGTTGTTGCTTACCTGTAAGTTGTATCAAGACTATATAGAACACAGTGTTTTGTATTTCGTAATAGAGTTGACAATGTTATCATTGTTGACATTGGGCAGAATTTGACCATGTTTAAATGAATACAGGCGCGGGTACGTTACGAGGGAATATAATATAACAAGAACCTCATTGGAGATAACCATGCACGATGTTGGAAGGTCTGGTTGCATGGGTTTTGAACAACTACCTCGGGAAATATGTGGAGAATCTGAACACGGATCAGCTGAGCGTAGCCCTACTCTCGGGTAAGTTTATAACTTGTCTAAGTTCGAGTTATACTGTGTACCAGATTAAAAAGTGTGCCTTATTTAATTTATAAAAATTCTAAGTAATTGCATTACGTTAATAGTAGCTATAATTGGGAATTCAATAATAATCCCCCTTTGAATGATCCTCATAAAATATTGTTTAAAGTACACACATCATTTAAGGAACTCCTGCTCGGTTGTTTGTTTGCTTGTGAACTTTAGTATGATGTCAATAATTATTTTATTGTATAGATGTTTATCTTTGCTTCCATTTTAAGATTAAACTTTTTTTTCTATTTATTATAGGAGTTTTGTCGCACAGCGACTATGTCACTCCGTGAGGACACTTGTATATAAAATAAAATCACTTAAAATCTATGCATATACAATTTTAACAAACACTTTATA